>WSTW01000330.1:0-21545 GCA_019632305.1 Tulasnella sp. 403 | reverse complement strand
TGGGCCATCTCATCTCTGCCTTGTTGCGTTCAGCATCACTCATCGTTTCATCGTTCATTTCTTCTGCCGTACTCCAGTACGTCCTGACGCTCCCGTCCTCAACCGAGACGTAGAGATAGGTTGACTCGGACCCCTTCGTTGGGGAAGGAGATGAAAGGTCCACCGATATAGTCGCAAAGACCTCCACACCTAGTGGGACATGATCGTTGGCCGGTATTCAATATCAAGAAAAGCGGTAGTAACGCACAGACAAACACTTCTCGGTTGATGATACAATACTTATCCTTAAGACGCCGTGTATGAAGGGCAGCTTCATACAACGCTTCACCATCCAAGTCGGCGGATCCTTTCAAACTTAAAGCCACTGTTGACATTTGGCTTTGAGGTCCTATTACTGCACACCTATAATGAGCATATAAGTCGGAATGCAATTTCGACCGAGGGACTTCACGCACCGGAATGCCCCATCGCCGATGGCGAGAACGTCAAACGTCGATATACCCGAGACAGTTTTGGGTTCTTCCAGCGTCCAACGCTGTCTCACGGTGAGATGGTCAGCGTATCTGCACGTCAGCTCAAGTTTCCGTTTCGATGCCTCCCTGTCTAGCGTTAAGACGTCGCCCGGGATCCAAAACGCCCGGGTATGCTGGCGTTTACGACGGAATAGGAGTTGGGGACGCCCAAGCCAGGAAACGAGTTGACGCTCATCCTGGAGGTATTCGTTCCGTACAAGGTCTGGTTCGTATACGGCATCCCCGAAAAAGTCTTCGTAGCTTGACACCTAGATGCGAAATACGTTGGTCTATGTTAGTCCACGTGAGATATTTTCCGATACGATCGGCTTACTGGCTTTGCCGAAGCGAAGACGAGCCTTGCGATGTCTTTCCTACTCAAGGTATCAAAGGGAGTCGAAGCGTTTTGCTGCACCGCTGGGATAGAAAGCTTGGCTCGTCCTTTGTCATCTATCTTCGCGTTCTACGGGGAGCAGTCAGACATTACCTCTAACAAGGCCTATCCACCCAGTAACACTTACTTCTATGATCGATGCAATAGTTGGTATGTCCGCCTGAGTGAACACGGTAGGGCTGCGTCGTAAGACGAAATCAAACGCGTCCTGCCAGAATGCGAATTTAGCTGCTCAGCAACGAAGGAGTGCACAGGATGGAGGCCCACCACTCCTTGGAAGGTCTATGGATGGATTGAAGTGTCTAGTGAAAGCATATGTTTCGCAGCACTGGGGTGACACACCCGTGTAAGCCACTTTGCCCATAAGTCAACCGTGCCAAGGGTAGGGTTTATATATTCACACCACCAGTAGTACTTGAATGGGACGAGTGAGGCTATGGAGTGTGAGCTAACGTAGCTTCATTCGACAGGGATGTCACATTACCTGTGTGATATACGACAAAAGGAGGGTTTGAATCTTGACTATAACCGTAAACTTGGAAGTGTGGGCCGCTAAAGTAAGGCAAGTTTTTTCAGATGCGGGGAAACGCGAGCGAGCGAAATGTGGTCCTACGCATGACGTTGCAAAAACTTGAGCTCCCAAAGGAAGTCCTCTTCGCGATGGAATTGCCTAACCACCCTTCTCTTGCCGTCCACTTCCGTGTGCATAAATCCCTCTCCTTCAAGGAGTGGTATAGGTTCCATTTCGCCAACCGCATCATGGCGTAACGCTTTCTGTTGAGCAGAGATTTCAGCTGACGGGGTCGCACTGTGGCGACGATCGACATACCGCTCCCATGATTCTGAACTCATCATACGGCACGCCATAGCCAAGTCTCCTAACATTACCAGCCGTAACGAAGGAAATATCCGTCTGAATCAGGATGACGTCAGACTCAGGGATGATTGACGCGCAAGCAGAACGCTCACTCGGAACCTCGTGTCACTCCTCTCCAAGCGTTCTTTGCATCTCGCAATCTCTTCTGTGATGTAACTTGAGCGTAAGAGCCTTCTCCATAGTTGCTGATCGAGTTCCTCTTCGACGATCAAGAGGACTTCTTTCAGATCACTATACGTATGACCACCATTCACAGTCAGTGCATTAATCGTACAGTCAATAGTGTTGAATGACTGGGAGAAAGCAAGGCCAATCCACTTACTCTTGAAGCCTCTCGATAGCCTGCCTAGCAATCTCCGCAGTAGGGTCGTTCGAGCATTCGATGTATTTGGGATCCATCGCCCGAGTGAATCGATCAATCATCGCGCACGACTCGTCGAGAGTGGCTAGGAGCTCATAACACTGCAGCTTGCTATCCCGAACGCTCTACAAACGAAGACTCCATTGAAAAACAAAGCTAGATGAGAGAGGAACAGTCGCGCGTACATTGATCATACCAATCACATGGCTCGCCACGCCAAACGCGCCCCCACAGACGGGTATATTCGCAGCCGCCGCGAGGTCGACCAACTTCTGCAAAGCGGGCCAAACAACCGTACTCGCCCCACGTTTCGTCTTCCTCACCAGTTTGACGAGGCTCATGACTGCTTGGTCTCTCGGTACTTAGTAACGGTGGGGATGTTGGACAAATGTCAGGAGGAGTAAACCTCCCTGTGTAGCTAATTACAAAAAAGACTGCGGGGTCACGACATCACATCGGTCCGATCGAACGTCGGAACCACCGTACACCAGCAAAATGCACCTTGACACCATAGCTTCCGAGGTGCAAATGGACTTGGCCAAGATAAAGTATCGTTGGAGCTCTCCTTTCAAGGTTTTATGAACCTAACATAGCAGCAAATGGGATTCGGAGAAAACTCGAGCCGAGTGGCTCCCCGGCGTCGCTCCACATCATCATTCTCGTCGATTGGCGGCGTGCAAAGACAACGGGGGTGATCGTGGTTATACGCAGTCCCGGTGCTTCCGGTCAAGATCTGAGCACTGAAGGAGGTGAGTGGGCAAAGTCCAAATAATAGTCACGTGGTTCAAATGTTAGAAAGCCCCAACATTGCCTGTCAGCGACTTCATACGATCAAAATAGGGAACCAACGGTAGTCTCTAGGACCCAAGAAAGACAAAATATGATCATGGCTTCTACATACGATATCACCGCCACCAAACCCATTAGTCCCTTATATTCCTTCCGGTAGTGTTGGCCATAGGAGGAATTGGCGAGTGGGTTCGACTGGACGTCGCGGATTGTCTAGACCGCTTTACTGAATCTCTTTCCTGGCCATATGGGACGCCTCGCTTCTTCGCCAAGAATCGTTGAAGGGCACGTTTTGTCTCGCCATCAGGGAACGAAGTCACGTCAAAGTAGGCTCCACCGAACTCGATTAACCTATATGGTGGGGCCATTACATCAGCCGATTGATACCGACATTTCCAAAAGTGGGAGCTTACCAGTCGACTTTGACCTCAGTCACCGTTCGAATGTACGGCCTCGAAGTCAAGACGAATTCGTTGTACAGGACCCACTCGGGGCTCGTCTCCAACCCACAAGAAGGGTGCAGGGAAACGACCTACAACGGCCCCAATCAGCCTACTGTCCATGCAGACAGACCACGGTTGCGGCGTACCTGGTTATCCTTGACCGTCAAGTAATTTCCCTTTTGTCCTTCCTTATGTGCGATTTGCATGAAATACCCAGACACAAGAGCCTTCTGAATATTTGTCCAGAGAATCCTCTCGTCCATAGTGGACACGACCACCAAGTCGAAGCGCTCCATGATCCTCTGCACCTGAGATCGCACGTTCTGGGCCTGTTGTAGAGCCCGAGCCGACAGGTAGTTGTTCCAGGCCCAATTTTTGTCGCTTTCGTCTATTGTGGGCGTAGAAGTTGTTAGTCATGGATCACTCACGAGGGAATCGCAAAACGCACTTTGCATGTAATGATTATACACGTTGAGAAGACTGAGGTGATCGCCTCCTGGCACGGCGAGAGCGGCTTTGGCGATGTCGGCTTCCTTTCGTTGGTTGTTTGGTCGCAGATATACGTTTGGTACTACACCCAGGGTCCAATTAGCAGAGCAACAATGAAAATAGGACGGCAACGCACCTGATAGCATCGCTACGATGGTCAATAGCTCATTGCTGCATTTGAACTCCGAGCTGACGATCAACATCTTGGACATCTATGCGAACCCAGCATTAGTATCATATTACGAGTGAACCTGTCGCCCACATACCTGGGGGTCCAACGGGAACTCGGCCATGATCTTCCCCAACTCCGTTAAGTTACCCTCATCGTCCAATGCGGCGAGATAGTTCAACAACTCCAGAGCCCGCATGATGGTCTCCGGCGCAGGAGCATCCATGTAGTCGAAGTGCACCAGGTCAGTGACACCCAACTTGACTAATTCCAAAACGGTGTTTGCCAGGTTTGATCGTAAGATTTCCGGATGGGTTTGCTCCTCTAGCTCTTTGATAAAGTCCTTTTCCGTATAGAGCCGGAAGCATTTCCCGGGTCGAGTCCGGCCCGCACGTCCCGCACGTTGTTGGGCTGAAGCTTTGGATATTGGCGAGACCAGGAGAGACTCAACGCGGATTCTAGGGTTGTACACTTTCGCCTTTAGACAGTAGACGATCAGTCTCTGACCAACGCTCGATTCGGAAAACTACCCACTTTTGCAAAACCGGGATCTACCACGTACACGATGCCGTCGATGGTAAGGGACGTTTCAGCGATGTTAGTTGCTACGACCACCTTGCGTCCGGGTGGGCCGTCCGGTGTACGAGGCGGTGGTGCGGGATCAAAGATCTGTTGCTGCTGCGCTGGAGGCAGTGACGAATATAGAGGGACACACGTGAGTGGACCGACAGAGTCTGGACTGCTCCTAGACATGTCTTCTGCTTCCATCCGGATCTTCCTGCAGGCGTCCTCGATTTCCTCTTCACCTGTCAAGAAAAGAAGAACGTCGCCAGGTTCTTCTGCTTGGTGGATCATCAACACCGTTCGGATGGCTGCTTCGACGTAATCCGCTTCTGGCTCTTGAGTATAGAATGTTTCCACGGGGAATGTCCGGCCAGGAACCTTGAGTAATGGGGCGAGTTTGCCTTCAAAACCAAAGTACTTCTGGAACTTGAGGGAGTCAAGTGTTGCGCTCATCACTATAATCCTGAGGTCAGCTCGCCTTTGGGCGATCTGACGATGGAAGGTCCCTGCTGAGTACAGTTCACACCAATTGGCGTGCTATATAATCAAACCACGCACCCCCTTCAGCAGACCCATAAGGATATCCGTAGCGAGCGTTCGCTCGTGGGCTTCATCCAAAATGACGGTGGAGTACCGCGAGAGCGAAGGATCGTTCATTGCTTCGCGCAGCAGCATACCATCCGTCATGTACTTGAGGAAAGTTGTGCCGGTCTCGGTCATATCTTCGAACCTGATCGTGTACCCAACTTGTTTGCCGAGTTGAACTACAATGATCAACGTTAGAGGTGCTCGATCGCCAACTGGATTGTCACAAACCGCACCATCAAGTTCATCCGCCACACGCTTTGCCACCGACATGGCTGCTACTCGTCGAGGTTGCGTACATGCTATCATCTTGCCTTTCGTATGGGGCAAATCCGAATACACACAAAATTGGGGTATCCTGATCGAGTTGCAAACGCGGCGTGAGCAAACCACACACCAGCGTAGCGTGTCAGCATACGTACTGAGTCGTCTTGCCGGACCCTGTTTCACCAACCATGACAATAATTTGATGTTCAGTATACTAAAAATCATCATAAGCACGCTTCCCAGGTTGAATAACCTTCAACGGCAAACGCACCAGATCGTAAAAATCTTGCATTTGAGCAAACACTGGCAACTTCTTCCGTTTCTCAAGAATATTCTTGTAATTTTTGGACAGTGGCAGCTTCGTGAATGGGTTGATATCGCCATTCTGAACAAGAATATTGTCAAGAAGACTGGAGTGCGTTCAAAACCGCCAACGTACCATAACTTTCTGGGCCTGTTCGGCAGTCACCCGACGCGGTAAAAGCCCGTGAAGTGGATCCACCCGAGACCCAGATGAGAGGCCGCCCGTATTGGATTTGAATCCGTTTCCAGATGCCATTATGCAGGGAGGAACGAGTTGAAGTGGTTATGGCAAAGTATGAACATAGATTTTCCCTTGTTTGCTTGTGTGTGTCTCATACTCACGTGACTCTTCACCGGCTCCGGGACTCGGCCAGGCCCGGCTGCCGCTGAGCGCACTCAATGCCTGAATAATATTGCCTGTATCGACTCCAACCGACGCTCGAACGTGAAGGTTGTCCTATATAGTCTGTAATATTACAATAAGAGAAGAGTCCGAGTCATCAATCTGCCATAGGTACCGCCTCTGCGCGAGAAACTATCATCGCTTTGATCGTTACACAGCCAGTCGCTTCATGTCGCGTGAGATTTCAGTCAAATGACTGATCCCTCGCCATTTGCTCCAGCTCCTGATCGCTGAGAAATGGGAAGTCCGCCTGAATATGCAACGAAACGCTTAGGGGTTGAATCTGGTGACACTAATTTGATCCACTCACGTCAACTTCGACATGGCTGAAGGCCGTGTTTGTTGTGCTGCAGGAACTTCCTGAAGCCCTGTCGACATACTTGGAAGTCTGGGCGACATTGGACGATACAGCATTATCGAGGTCGCCAACATCCCAGTCTCGCTCCGGTTCGGACGCTAGATTGGCACCCAAACCAGCGAGGCGATCTGCACTCTCATTTCCTGGTTCCCCTGCGTGACCACTTCAAAGCAATAAATTCACAAATTAGAGGACGATCGTAAGCACCTTCGTGGATGATGAGTATCACGACGCACCGAACATGCTGAAACTTCACAGCTCCCGGTCGATTATTCAGGAGGTTCGCGAGATGTTGGATGACAGGCTTATTCTTGACAGGTCCTCCGTTTGCGGTCCTCCAGCCCCTCTTGAGCCATCCCGGCAGGTAGTCCCGAACACCTGATGAAGGGCACGTTGAGCGGCAGCAACGATAACGCAGATTGAGGACCCCCTCACACTGAATGCAGTAACTCGAGTCTGTCTTGATGAGTAGAGGGCGAGCTGGATTAGGGTCCGTCTCAAGGCACCGAATAATGGCCTATGTTTGAGAAGGAGGGTCGGGTCAATGCCACTTCGAGGGAATAGAAGCACTGACGATAAGCTCTGCCCGATTGTTCGTTTGATTACCCGGACATCTCTCGGATATGTTACTGTGAATAGGGGTCAGTACACAAGACTCCAATAGGTCCGGTTAATGCGTACCGCGGGTCGTTCGCCCCGTACCATACACCAATACCTGCTTTCGAACCAGGCCGTCCGTTACCTTGGCATGCACCATCAGTGTAAACAACGGTCCATTTATCTTCGTCCAGACCCGAAGTTGGCTTATGGGAGGGCCTGGCTTTGGAGTCGTAAGGTCTGAACTTGACGGAAGGTCGTCGGCTCCTCTCGGCAGGCGTTTCGATAGTAGCCGATTGGTCTTCCGCCACTTCGGCTGCCCTACTCAAGGAGGTCTCAACCGGGGTAATCCCGATAAAAATCTCTGCGTCGCTGGCGGAACTGAACTTTTTGAAGATGGCCCCCGCAAAGCCTTTGGTCTGAGCTTCGCACTCCCCCCTGTAGTGATTCGATATCAGCCGACTCGATTTACTGAGATTGAACAAGTAGCTCGCCAAGTTGAGTATACGCCTGGTTGACGGCCTTTCTTAACTGCGTAGTAAGCCGCTTTAGGCATAGCAACCGATAGAAAATACTGAGTAGTAGCCCGATCTGTGTGCTGAGAGCGTGATCTCAAGAGAAAGAGCCCAGCTTCTCTGTTGCGTGACGCACGCAGAGTAGAAAGAGTAAGAACGAGAGCCGTTGGTATGGCTGGAGTCGGTGGTGGTACTATCTTGTAAGCGTGTGATCATACAGGGGTCACCGTGAGTCGCATGTTCGGTCATTGGCGACCATCTGGCGATGATCCTTGCAAGGTCATTGTACGAGACCTCTTACTTATCAATGCTAGAAGATCAGCAGCACGTTGGTCTGCACTTTCCACAGTACCGGTGAGTAGAGTTTGATAAGATCCTAGAGGTCCTGTCCCACGCCCTTTTTAGGACACTTCGTGAAGATTACAAACCAGGGTATAAGTTTGCAATAACGGGGAGCTGTACACATCGGCGCACCCTACTAATCCTCGACTCTACCCTCGGTTCAGAGTCGAATATGCCTTCCCGCCCTTTCCTAACTGTAAGTTGTCTAACCTGGTATATATGCGCCCATACTCCTGCTAACCTAGGCTTTGTATTTCCTCAGCTAGCCTAAACGCGTGAATAGAGGGGCCTGCCGATTGCCCTTCCGGGAGAAGTACATCTGACCTCTTAACCGCGATTCCCTCCTTCAGAGGCGCACGGCGTGCGACAGACCATCCGCCCTCAGTACCCACTGTTGTCGAAACGGTCTTTCTCTGCCGTGGATCTCTGTAGACTGCAAATCGCCTGCTCATTTCGCCCAGTCCCTTCTTCGCCCAGACAAGTAAACCCTCGGGTCGAGGTTGACTTCCGGTTTGTGTACTATTACTCGAGAGCTTCAAATGACCATTGAATGCCGCATGCGTTGTCCACCACTTAGGCTACGCGTCTTTGCTCTCTCTCCATTGCTGGCTACGATACGCAACATGTATGTCGTTCCCTTCCAGCCTACGGTGGTATTTCTGCTTACACCCAACACCATCGTTACGCGTCGACCCTTCTTCGATGACACCGCCAACCACCTCACCGATTCATTTCATTGATTGTTAGCAGACGCTGCAACACTGGTCACTCCCTCACCCTTTTGGCAGGCCCCTCGACTATCCCAGTTGGCTACATGACAATATATAAGATGGACAAGAACAATTTACCTTCAAACGACAACTCTTCTCTTTACACCCTCCCGGATATTGAACTCGACCCAGCAAACCACGAAGACCTCTGGAATACACATTCGGCAACGTTTCATGCAACAGTCGACTTCTTCGACCCTGTTCAGCAAACTCCTGGATCCCCCGCTTCAGAAAACTCTCCATGGACACTCCCGGAGGCATGGCTATCCGACACCGCACTCGCGTCTGATTCGCCTCAAGCGGAATACCATACGCTACCGCTACTCTCAGAGCTACCCCCCATCCCTACCATTCCCTCCCCGCCATCCATCTATCTCACCTTCGACACGGATCCTGAGTCGTTCTCCCCATCCTTTACACTAGACCTCCCCGGAAGTGCCAAGACTAGCTATATCGACCTTCCTCCTGCGGTCCCGTTCAACTTACAGCCCCGCGTTCCATCGGCTTCGCCCTCCCCGGTGTCAGGATCCACCAGTTCTAGCCCTTTAACCTCGCTGTCGTCTCTTGATAGCAGCTCTTCCGAGGCTCTGTCATCCCCCGACATCACCATCACGCCTGCACGACGGAAGCAGCCGAAACGACTGGCGGCGGCTAAACGCCCGTGTCGAGAGTCGACGGCGGATACTTCACCAACGGGAATCATAACGTTCCAGCTGGACGTGAATTCGCCCGACGGTGTCTGTCCGACTCAAGCGCGGGAGCCGGACTTGGCGGAAATTCGTCGCAGGTGTAAGTGTCCGGGCGGCCAGTCGCAAAAGCCGCACCGTCACTGGCGTCTCGCGTGTCCGTCCAATCCGACTCGGTCACAAGGCGCCTTCACGTGTAAGATATGCCAGACGAAGATAGGAAGACTGGATAATTATAAACGGCATATGAAAGACCATCATCCGGGGATGAGATACTCCATCGGATAGCGGCTTAGGATCAATACCAATTCACCCTATCGCATACATCGTTTACTTCTTGGATTTTCTTTTATGTTTTCGTATCTCAAAAAAGTGGAATATAGGACGAATTGCTCGGATCGCACGATTGCATGATATGAATGTGCTGTGTGCTAGTGACCAAGTTGATGATCATCACACCACGAACGTAGCAATATACAATGTATCTCTACCACGCACTCCGCATAGACCCGCCGACTTCGGTGACACAGTTGATGTGCCCCAACCCGAATTCAAGTCGTGAGTGCTTGACAACTTGAACAGACCAAGATCATTTCTCCTCGAAATTCAATTCCTTCACTTTGTGATAGATTCCTTCGTGGGGTCGATGGGTATACACCGCTGTACGAGTCTCCTCTTCAATAAACTTAAGAGGCTCCCCTTCCTTGGGTTTGAGGCTGTACTCGATCTTGAGAGCGGATGCCACTCCTCGGTGATCCCCAAAAGCAGAGCTCATGCCTGGAGAGAGGCCAGATGTCAGCAGGGCTGAAATTATGGTTGGATGGAATGCATACCTGTATCTATAAGGTTAACTTTGTCTTCGCACCGAGTCCAGATACCCTAGGAACAGATGATTAGGTCAGAACAGAAAGCGGGGCATAAGCGCTAAGCATACGTAGCGATTGATTGTATGGCCCATGATGAGACTTCGGACGCCGTGCAACCAGAGCACTTCGTCAATGCCATCACAGATAATATCTTCTGGGAATAGTGCCCATTCTGGTAAGAAATCTCTTAATACAGTGGTTCAAAAATAATCAAGGAGTGTTTACATACCGCGGTTCCATAAAGGACCAAAACTTTCGAACATCACGCTCTATTCAAATCCAGGAGCCCCAGATTAGACAATTCTTATGATAATGCACCGCGCCACTCACCACATCCTCAGTAGTAAGCAGAACAGGTGCAGATGGCAGAGGGTCGCTCTCCGTCATCCGCGGCTTGGGCCAAAACTCTTCCTCAATCGATTGATACCTTGTGATCAGGTCCTTTCCGACCACATTGAGGTCGGTAGGGTACCGTTCGACGGCGTCTAATGGATCGACTGGCAAACCCCCATGCGTGAGCGATAGCACTGCATGGGAGAGCGGGCCGAAGATATCATCTTGCTCTGCGTCGTACTCTGCGTTGATGGGGCCCAAGGCAGGGTGGAGAGGTATCCTCGCGCTGACGACATAGTTTTCCCGGAGTGTTTCGGCCAACGGTTCCTGAGGGTCGAGGAATAGACGTTGACGCTTCTCGATCCCTCCTTCTTCCGCAATCTCAGCCAGGTTGACATGTGTCCAGTCGCCTGATTGATGGTGTCATATTTCTGGCTCAACTCATACTGAATCCACTTACCGAAGATATTCAACCATTCGTGATTTCCGAGTACGTTCACTACATTCTCGCTACCCATCGTTGTACGAAGGTGTTCGAAAAGGTGGAAGATCAACATAGCATCCTTGCCCCTACATTTTCAGGATAAGCACGTCATGCCTTGTGTTAGCCCTGAGTGCTTACCTGTCAGCGATATCCCCCGTGGAGGCTACTATATCAACTTCGCCGGTTGGTGTTAGACAGTCGTCTTTGACCACTCGTGCTTCAATCAATATTTCACAGGTCACTTTGTAGTCCCCGTGCAGGTCCCCCACGATGACAATGACCCTCCGGAAAGGCTGTGAAATCTTCTCAATGAAATCTTTGCGGTTTGCAATACGAGGTAGTAACTGGTGCGTCCGGTTGGTGTTCAAGCTGGGTAGAGCAGCGCCGTATGTCGGGAGAATGCATAGAGTAGAAAAGAAAAGCCAAAGAACGAGTGGAATGGGACCCATTAGGATGTTTGAAGCCGGTAGAGAGTTGTAGAAGGGGATTAGGAGGGGTGTCGCTTTTGAGCCTGAACCCTCCCTGGCAAAGGCCTTCGTTTTAAGGATTAGTCTTTGGGTAATTAGTCGATGCTTCGCTTCAAATCAAGGATACATGACCTCCACGAGGGAACCTGTGGCGCTCAACCCTAAGGTGTATCACCGTTGCATGGCTCGACAAAGCGAACCTAACGCGAGGTTCGGAAGCGTGATAAGGTCACGGCTTTTCCAATCGGCTGAGCGGTAATGGGAATGCCCAGTGGAGTCGCTAATTGACGACAACAAGATAGACGGATGTCCAGCGTGGCGTTGTATTCCTTTTGTAAGTCCAGCGACAGCGTATGAGGAGGTTGAACCCATGCGGTACCAGAAACCACGGAAACAACCCAATGACGTTGAAATGGTGGAATTAGTCAAGAGTAGTGATCCAATTGTCGTATAGTCCCGTTGACCGTGATAAGCACCCGGTATAAGGGGATACTTCAAATCCTGACTGATGCAACGAGCCAAGCCATAAGGGGCCACCCCTCACCTCCGCATGCCTAAATAAGATAGTTGTAATCCAAACTAGCAAGATCAATGTCCTGACGTCGGGCATTAAAAGGAAGGGCGTATGCTCATGAATGCGCTCAGAAGCGGAAGGGTTGCACGGGACGAGGTCAGTAGAACTCCCCACGGCTGGGTGAGTCAGCATGTTTTGTCTATGCCACAGATTGACGAGATCTCATCGCTCACGTTTGAATCGCCATTTATATGCCTTTTGCATCCTTGATGAGTTAACGAGATCAATTTAGGAATTGGTTGATATAGTAAAATGTCAATTTGTGGGTCCGCGGCCGTCCGCCCCTGAAATGAGCGATCACATCCTGAAAACTCCAAAGCCACGACCTTGGCCGTCCCACGTCGTCGCATTCGACGATCCTCCAGAGCCCTGCCTCTCGCGACTGGCTAGTGCTAGGCCCAACCCAACAGCATCGCGAGTGTCCTCAGGAGCAATTATGCCGTCGTCCCATAGCCTTGCTGTTGAATACAGAGCTGTCGACTGCGACTCGATCTTTTCCTTCAAGCTGGAGTGTTGAGATGGGTCCCTAGCAGCACGCGATCAGCAACTCAACACGTCCAGCAAAGTAGGGCCACCTACTTGGACACCTGTGCCATCACCTGGGAAAGTTGTCCGGAACCCATGACGGATACTTTCGCAGATGGCCACATCCAGAGGAATCGTGGGGAGTACTGAAAACGACGGTCAGCACGACGTGAACAGAAGATCGGATGGCACACTCACAGCTCTCCCGCACATCCCTGAAGGTATCAAATGACAAATCAAACCGGGCACGAGATTTGGATTGCAAGTACACACGTACCATAGTTTCCAGCTCCAAACGATCCCCCAACGATGACGGTGAACTTTGGGACATCGGCACAGGCCACAGCTCGGACCATCTTAGCCCCATCCTTAGCGATACCGCCTCTTTCAGCCTTTGATCCTACCATGTAGCCTGAAATAATACGTCAGAAACACGTTCTATGCTCTGAAATGGCTTCCTACCGGTGACGTTTACCAAGAAGAGCAGTGGAATTTTCCGCTGGGAGCAAAGTTCGATGAAGTGCGTTGCCTTCAGTGCGGATGGGCTGAATAGGATGCCGTTGTTTGCGATAATGCCGACATGGTATCCGTGAATGTGGGCAAATCCAGTTAGAATCGTCGTGCCATATTCCTTCTTGAACTCCCTGAAGCGACTTCCGTCGACAATGCGAGAAATAACGTCACGCATATCAAACGCCTGCCGGACATCCGTGCCAACGATTCCACGCATATCCTTCGCAGGGTATAGTGGACTTTCAGGTTCCTGGTCGGGCTTGAAGTAGAAAAACTCAATATTTGGCGATGACAGCCATCATGGTAGTGCACGGCTTACTCCTTTGGTAGCCCCTCCAGCCCTGCCCAAGTCCGCGACAGCGTCACGGGCTAATTGGATGGCGTGTTCGTCGTCTCTAGCGAGGTGATCCGTTACACCGCTCTCGCGGGAGTGCATAGCACCTCCACCGAGTGTCTCGTTGTCGACCTCTTCACCAGTAGCAGCCTTGACGAGGGGAGGACCCGCAAGGAAAATCCGTCCTTGATTTTGTACAATGATATTGACGTCGGCCATTGCAGGCACGTACGCTCCACCTGCGACGCTGATGCCATGCACAACGGCTATTTGAGGTATTCCAAGAGCAGAGAGTTGCGCCTAGGGATATACAAGATGGGGAAGTGTCCTCTAAGCCTTGCTATAACACGAACCATGTTGTAAAAGATCCGACCGAAATGTTCTTTATCCGGGAAGACCTGAAAGATGCGTCAGACGGTGGGATACAGACTACAAACGTTTCATACATCAGCCTGCCATGGCAAAGCTGCCCCTCCGGACTCAACTGTTCGAGGTGCGTCAGTAATTCCCATCGAGCACAAAGAGTCGATGGCTTACCGATATAAACACAAGGTAAGTTATTCTCCTTTGCAATTTCTTGGGCTCGAAGGTGTTTCTTTACTGTCATAGGGTAATATGCACCACCTTTGGTAGTAGCATCGTTGACCACTATCATGCATTCCTTCCCCGAAACTCGACCGATGCCTGTAATGATTCCCGCCCCCGGAACATGTTGACCTGGGTATAGTTCATGTGCAGCAAGAGCAGAGAGCTCTAGGAAAGGTGAATGTGGGTCCAATAACAATGCCAACCTGCCAAAAGGAGCAGATGAGTTTAGGCTTTTCGCGCAGCTCACGGTGCGCTGAACGAAGGAACTCAACGACTACCGTTCACGAGGTGTTTTCTTTCCCGCCTTTTTCAGTTTGGCTATATCCTTCTCTCCCCCACCTTTTCTCGCCTCCGCTAACTTCGACCTGAGGTCCGCCACGAGCGTGTCCATCGCTTCAGCCTTGGCCTGGAAATCAGGCGAGCCGGTCGAAACCAGGTTTGGCAGTACTGATGAATGATACAAACGGCGCCATGCAGCTGGTAACGGCCTTGCTCTCATTCTCAGCATTGTTGAGATCATGGCTTTCGAGAAAAGTGGAGGAAGAGCTCTGGGAGACGGAGCATTTGGTCACAACTCCAATTGTCAGGGTCCCGTACACGTGACGCGCCATGTTCCGGCAGCTCCTGCTGAAAAGCCAACCGGCACGGTACCCCCACGTGGAAACGCAGTACGGGCCGCTACCATGTCTCGGCCTGTCTTTCTCAAACCTTTCCGTGAGATGCTACAAGCCAGACTTACGGGTCCGAAACATCACGCTGGGAATTCCGTCTCCGAGTCTTCGGATGATCCTACTGCCGAAACTCATGCCAGTACGCCGGTTTTGGTGTTACGGGGAAGCCCCAAAGCTATGTGTTATCTTCATCAAAGCACCTTGCCGAGGCTTGTTGAACAGTCAACTTGTTGCTGTGCAAGCTCGGACACAAGCCTAACCGAGCGCGCCCTATAGGCAGAGTTGTTACCTGGCACACGAGTACTACGGGTTTCACTGACTACTATAATATCTTCGCAGAAGACCATCTTTATCTCAAAATCTTAATTCAGCTCTACCATATATCCTTCATAATTCATTCAACCATCCCCATGCACTCTATCTTACTTCTCCACGTTATTGTCACCTTCCTGTCCTTGACCTCCGCCATAACCATATCCAACCTCCGAGGCAAAACCTGGTTACCAACAACACTACAGGGCGTGTTGATCCCGAAAATTACTGGGGTTGTCTCCGTCGTGGACCCACGAGGCCGGAAAGGCTTTTGGTTAACATCACTCCCTGGCGAACCATTAGCTTCCATTTATGTCGACTGCTCGCAATGCGGTGACTTCAATCCAATTGTAGATCATGAAGTAATCCTCACCGGCAAGATGACTGTGCAATAGTATGTAGCGATCAATGTTTACTCCGCGCGTGGTACTCAAAATCTTCTGCAATCAGTGATACATCGAGTGAAAAGAACGAGATTGGCGTCGTTATCATCCAGGCAAGCCGGGATATTCGGAGCAGTTCGCCTACCGGTTCACCTAAAAGGCAGCCGGTCCGCGCACTGAACCTCGATGCACAACTCAGCCCTCCCACCGAATGTTACACGCGACTGGATCGTACCGAATGCGGCATTTTAGAATGTGATGAAGGCTCCAAGCGAATATCCCGGGCGCAGGAACCTTTTAACACCGCAAGAGACGGCCTTGATTTTTGGCGCTCGAAAGGTGCGCATTGCAGTGTATAATCGCCCCGGGATATGTCTTTACGTGCGTGATATCTGTATAGAGGGATCGCTTGTGAAGCTAGTCTCCCCGATATCGACCGGCGTATCGCGCAGGGACTTCTGGGCCTATAGTACAACATGGCCCGTGACCGGGAAGAACCACCGTGGAGGATTAAGTGTTAACCTTGGTGCGACGCATTGATCGGAATGGCTGGGTATACCCAGAAACTGACACCATTTGCCAGATGATGACGGTTTCGTCGACATGAACCCAGAAGCGATATCCATCGGCAAGCCCCTCGACGGAACGCAACTGCCTGGTGTAGCTATGGGCACCCAACTCAGCGATATTACTGGCGTTCTGACGTACCAGGAGGGCACTTTCCGCATACTGCCACTAACTGCCCCGTCGATCACAGCCCAACCCAAGTTCGAACTAATCTCCGCCAAGTTGGACGGTGCCGCATACGACGAAGAAGTTGGTTGCGAATGGATTTCTTTCGTATCCTACAACGTGAAGGGCATCAATAGCAACCAGCCCGACGCCATTGCCAAGTTAGCATCACAAATCAAACAACAGCTGCACCTTCCATACGTCATCCTCCTCCAAGAAGTAAAAGAGATCGATCCTGTTGAAGGCATACGCAAGACTATGGACCTATTAATCAAGGCCATAGGCGTGGACTACGACTATGCGACGATCGGCATTTCCGACAACGAGGTGCGTGGGTGGCAAAATCCTGGCATAGTCATTACTGACGACTCGCGAAGCGAAGAAACTCTCTTCGTAACATCATTCTATTTCGTCGAAGTATACTAGAATTGATCGACGATCGGCAAGATCTTGCCGTACCGGCTGCTGATGTCGTAATGGACGACGGCGTGCCCATACTAAAGTTCGTTTTTCCGTTTTCGTATCTCACCATAATGGCTAACGGTGTTGTTAGCTTCAATCCCGGACTTATCAAACCGTATGATCCGTCCTTCGTCAATACCCGTAGAGTATGTCTTATGCCTTTCGAGAGGCATAGGTGCTGAACGTCGCCCTTAGCCCCTGGTAGCACTCTTCAGGAGTATCGGAAGCGGTCGACTCTTCTATGTGGTCAATGTGCACTTCGTTGGCAAACGGTCAACCAATCTTCATGGAGATATCCGCCCTCCAAATGATCCTCAAATTACTAAGAGACGCCAACAGAGCAAGGTGACAGCTGTATGTGACTCCAATTCTCCTCTAGATTCTGTGCACTGATGTCGGTCAAAAGGAGTTCGTCAAGAAAATACTCGACGTCGATCCGAACGCAATGATAATTGTCGGCGGCGACTGGAACGAATATCACCTGACAGAGTCGGTCTTTCAACCCTTCAAGGATATCAAAATGGAGCAAGCCGCATCTCTTGTTCGCCTTGAAGATGCCGACAGATACACCTTCGTCCATCAAATGAATTCGCAGCAACTCGATCACTTCTTAGTCAGTCCCGCAGTTGCCAAAAGTGGGATAGCATTCGAGTTCGTACACATGAACACTTGGGCGGAGAGCTATTCAGCTGCTCTCAGTGATCACGACCCCATTCAGATGGTGGTGTCAACTTGTAACGAAGAGCCCTGAGTAAAGGATGCTCAGTCTAGCTAGGTGGAAAGTGGAGAGGAGGAGACGTCAAGTGTGATTCACTCAGCGGTGGCTTGACAATCATCAAGCCAGGATTGGGACAAGCTACGGTTATGTTCGATGGTCACCTGGTCATAGATCAATTCAGTGCCAATACAATACATGAGGTGTAACGATCCGTCCGGGATAATGATGTCCTGGTTCTCAATCTGGGCTAGGGAGAGTCTCCAGGTACTTCTCCAGCTGCTCGAGTATAAAGTCGTCGTGTTCTTTCTTCATGTAACCACAGGGCTGTACATCCGGATGCCATACAATTTCGCCGCTCATATTGATCGCTTCCGGATATCGAGCATCGGAGTGACGACCGCACCAGTCGAAGTCAACGAGATACGTCTCGGTCTCGGTGACGACAATGTTCGGTGGTCGAAGATCCCCGAAGACCAGCCCCTGTTGATGAAGGTGATCGATTGCCTGTCTGATCGCTGCTGTAATTCGCGACCTGTCCTTCTTGGGCACTTCTGCGTTGAAAAGTGTGCGACCCGGCACGCGTTCCATGACGACCATCCATGGCCCTGGGCCAGTTGCGGCAGGACTGCAAGTGGGATTGTCAAGCGCCGGATCCACATACAGCAATTTCGGAGCTAGTTGTGCTTGCTCAAGGAGCTTGTGAGCCACCCCGTTGTAACGGTAAGCGAACTTGACGATCAGGTTGTTCCTATCAGTATCGGTCTCCACAGAGAACAGGGGTTTCGTTTTGAGCAACTGCTTCTTGTATGTGAACGAAATGATCTCTCCAGGCTTGTCTGTAGATGGGAATGATCGGATCGCTGGGGAAAGACGCTGGGGATCGTTTAGCTCGTGAAGGGAAGAGTAGTATTGCTTGAGCAACGCAATTCCTCGTGCCAAGGCGCGGAAAAGGCACCCGACGAACCGAACTCGGGCGTCGCTGTGACCACCATAACCGACCCAGTGGTAACCTGTCAACACCTGGACAACTGCACAATCGAGAAGGATGGCACCGCTGATACAAACCCATGGCCCGGCGATCGCAAGGATAAATGACGGACAGCACGATCGCCGGACAGAAACCTGTAATGGTTGAATAATAACGAAGAGTGCCGATACGGTGAGATTCACACACCGGGTTGTAACGCCAGGTTCTCCTGTATGAAAGACTGCCCTGGTGGAATGGGTCTGAACCATCCTCGCCGATCTCATTCTTGATCTCCAAGACAAGTGTGAACGCGCGGGACCAATCAGGAGAGTCGTGTATGACGACGCCGTCCGCATAAGTGTTTACCTCCTGTACAATTTGAGTTTGAAGTAGCTGTGGCAGAACTTGCCATAAAGCTTGTTGACGATCTGATTTGGTTGTGAATAGGGTGGTCGAAATATCCATGAACTTGGTTGTAGGTTCTATGTATGCTGGATCGAGTGGCGCCGGATCGTCAAGGTCCTTCTGAAACTGAGCGAAAACAGGGCAATATATCTCGATGGGTAGACCTGTATTTCCGTTAGGGCGACCGCACATGATCGGTTGCGACTTCGTGCGGCCTTCTTGAAGACGTGTGAAGTTTGAAAGCTGGGCTTGACTTGATGGGGCTGGTGACGATTCCTTGACCTTCTCCGAGGCCAGCATTCCAGTTTGGTCTATATGATCGAGGCTGTTAATCCGAGCGATCAGAACATGATAAGACCAACCCTTACCATCCTCGTCGACGGTTCCGAGGGCTCTCTTTAAGCCAGGCTTGCGAGAGGGATCTAAGACGTCTTCGGAGGTAAGCCATGCACAGGGTGGCTGGTCACACACGACAGACCTCGATAGTATACAATCACTTGGACGAGTTTTGATTCTTCGGAAAGATATTCATCCATACGCCAGTTTATCTGCATGATTGTCGTGAGGTTCCATAGATTGGCGAGGACTGTAGACGGTTGCTTGACTGGTTCGTTCACCTTGTAAAAGGGTATGGGCTTAGAGCACCAAGCAGAGTAGTCAGTTGCTCTTACCTTCAGCAGCAATACCCATTGCGGTTTGTCAAACCACGACTCGGAGTGACGTTTGAGAATTTCTTGATGGATGGATTCGACATCGTCATCAAGTGCATACGACAGCCCATAGGTGACAATGTAGGGATAGTCGGACGCAAGGACATAGTACAGCTTTCTTTTGGTGGTCATTTTGTGGGGATCGTTCAGTGCTGTCTCGTCCAAACCACAAGCCGCGCAAACACACCCGCATCAGACCCTCATCACGTGCTTCGTCTCTAACTTCTATCGTTCTCAGAGAGTCGACCAACGAGAGGACTCCAGTGGAGCTTCTCCCCTTCGAAGTCACCGTACCGACACGCTATGTATATATACGTTTAGGCGTTCCTCTGGCCTGGAACAGACCGGTGACCGATGCATGTCACAGACAGGGTGACAACGTGCGTATGGCAAGGTTAGTAAATAACTTTGCCGACGCCTGGCTCTCACTCGGCGCGATCGGTTCGGATGCAGGCAGACTGACCGCGGCTACCACTGCAGGTTTTAGACGTTTTGAAACATCATAAAAATACGTTCTCTTTGAGCGAGAACTTATTGTGCTGAGTGAGCACGAGATTCCAACCCTCCCCACCAAGACACCATGCAGCTCCTTTACTTCCTCTATTTTGCGTTTGCCCCATTCCTTGCCTTCTCCCTGACGATCTCTGAAATTCAAGGAACCACATGGATATCTCCAGTCAAGTCGCAGAGTGTCGTGGCTCTCCGTGGTATTGTTACCGCGCTCGATTCCGGTGGTTTTTGGGTAACCTCCCTCCCTGGACAACCACAAGCCTCAATATACGTAGACTGCTCCAAGCTGGATGGTACATATCGGCCAAGAGCCAGATATGAGGTCCTGATTGACGGTAACCTGGATACTGGATTGTAAGTGGTTGCACCCTCCGAGTGACCCGTGCCATTCTAACAGACAAACTGGATTAGCACCCCACCTGGAAACTCATTATCAATTCCTATGTTACGCCTATATGCCACCAGTTTCCGGACTACGTCACCCAAACTGCACACCATTCGGCCCCTGGTCCTCAACTCCCGCTTTAGCCCTCCAACCCAACGGTACACGCGACTGGACAACACAGAATGCAGTATTTTGGAATGTACACAGGGATTCTCATCTATATCGGAGTCCCGGGAACAACTTAATATTCGCGACGAAGGCCTCGACTTTTGGCGTTCAATAGGTGCAGAAACCCCGCCTTTCGATCAATGTACATGGCCTAGTCAGACTGACATGGTTTATGATAGAGGGAACATTGGTGACCGTGGTCTCTCCAATAGCGGCCGCCGTCTGGAGCGCGACGCGTGCAGGCTTCTGGGGATACGGGAGTACGTGGCCCGTGACTGGCAAGAACGGTCGTGGAGGACTGTGTATAAACCGCGGTAAGGTATCCACAGGGATTTCTACCCATCCTAGCTCTGACGCTTTACAAGACAGTGACGGCTTCATTGATATGAACCCCGAAGCCATCTTCATCAGCGAGCCTCTCGACGGCACAGGGCTGCCAGCGGCCGCTATGGGCACCGAGCTCCTTGATATTACCGGCATTATCGCGTATCAGGATGGCATATTCCGACTTTTACCCTTGACAAGACCGATCATTATCTCCAATCAACCAACGACGCCCGTCTCTGCACAACTAAAAGGAAGTCCGTACGATCCCAGGGCCGGCTGTGAACGCATCTCGATCCTTTCCTATAATGTCAAGGGCCTTGGCTGGAATCGCCGCAAGACAATTCAACTTGCGTCCGAGATCGAAGAAAAATTCCATCTCCCACACATAATTCTCCTTCAGGAGGTCGAGGTCCAAGACCCCCAAAAGGAAGTAGCCCCCACTATGAATGAGCTAGTGAACCTGATTGGCGCAGACTACCGCTGGCTTTCGATTAGCGTTCCCGAACACGAGGTACGTTGTGATCATCGTCCATAACATCCGAATCTGAGATGGATTTGCAATAACTACAAGGTCCAGAGAAGGAACTTATTGCGCAATGTCCTTTTGTATCGCGAAAGCATCCTGAACCTGGTGCCTGAGAAGCCAGATTCACCTGTACCTGACGCTCATGTCATAAAACAGGGTGA
>WSTW01000033.1:0-84373 GCA_019632305.1 Tulasnella sp. 403 | reverse complement strand
AGCCAGAAGGTGATTGATGAGGTGCTGGAAGAGGGGAAGATTACTATGGACTGGACGCCAGGGGATGGATAGGGCATCGTCGGTTCGTGCTGCATCGGGCGGACGTAGGTGTTGTGCTACGTGTTACAACCCTAAACATGATATAAGTCTCTATCTGAGTTGGCAAGAGTTTCGCTCAACGCGGCTACATTGTCGACGCCGAAAATAGAAGTGACAAGTGGACACGATTGAGACGGAGATCAAACCGGACTCTAAACCCTGCGCACGTGATCCTGAAGTTCTTCCTCTCCGTCGAACACTTCCGCCCTTCTCACATCCCTCGGTACGGCACCGATGTCCAAGCCGTGGGGAAAGCTGAAGAAGACGTTCAAGACCTGGGCCGGATTGTTCAAGTTGGGGAGTTCACCTCCAACTTTGTATACCAACACCTTCGGTTCCGCGGTGGATGTTGAATCCGCGGCCAGTGTCCCAGTCCCGCCAAGCGACACGCTAGTCTTTGTCACAGCCGACGAGACTGCTGTGAGTAAATTTAGAGATGATAGCTTGATTTTTGGTGGTGAGACTGTCCCGCTGATCTCTGTGTTGTTGATCTCCAGGGTGCCGGGTCCACGCACGCAGAATCCGTCACAAGAGCTCACGTCGACGATGTCCAGAGTCTTGAAAGTCCCATTTCCGACGTTTCCGAAGCGCCTGGAGACACCAGAGATCCATCGATGGGCGTCGATGGTTGCCCAGTCGATTACAACCACCCAACGATAAATAAGGCGGAAGGCCTTACCAACCCCCCTGATTCTCCCGAGACGATCATTAACGACACTACACGCTGCATCGACATTTCAAACCCTTTGTTATCCCATCTAATTTCTGATCACGGCGACGTAGCCATAGTCCAAGAGGTAAGTGGTTTTCGACAATGTCAAGTCATAGCTAATAATGCGTCAAATAGGGCGTTCGCACCACCCTCAGTGAGGACTCCAGAGGGTCTTTGGGAACACGCTTGCCTGTACACGTGGGTTCCACGACTTGGGAGGGAGGTCTCCGCTCGGAACCGGCCTCCATCCTCACGGCCGTAACCCCTATGGAATCCAAACCAGACGCTGGACAAACTGCAACCTCTCTTCACCCCGATGAGATCCAGCCAAGTATTCCGCCTTCCGTTGATACTGCCATCACAGTCGTGCCTGTTATAACAGCTATTATATCGGCCAACACCGATTCGCCGCCGACATCTTGTTCGCCAGAGACTGCCATATTTTCATTCAAGGATACCGATTCTGATGCAATTTCGACGCCCGTATGTGACTTCTCGGCCACGTTCGGTCCGGTCGTTGCTGACGTGCGTCTG
Organism: Tulasnella sp. 403; assembly: GCA_019632305.1. Lineage (NCBI taxonomy): Eukaryota > Fungi > Basidiomycota > Agaricomycetes > Cantharellales > Tulasnellaceae > Tulasnella > Tulasnella sp. 403. The sequence continues at coordinate 83,028 of WSTW01000033.1, read as the reverse complement.
ACAGGCGACGTCCCCATTGTCGACTGCTATATCCTCCGGATCCAGGTCACTGGTCGAAGTACTTTCTTCTGACGATACTATGTCAATCACTGGTAGCACGAAGACCTTTGACGTTGGGGGGAGAGATCTACTGGACGCGTCACATACTTCTCCAATTTCCCATCACGAGGTCCACGTGGAGATCCATCAGGTACGCTAGCCCGACACGGCCGAATGTGCTTACCCTGAGCTTGCCTTACGGACTATGTGCAGGACGACGCTGGGTCCTCTTTACATGCTCTTGACACGAGCGCACCTCCGGTTGCTGCGGATGAACAAGTTTCGACTTTCCACCAGCCGGTGGGACAAGACACCGACGAGACCGGAAAGCACGGGGTCAGCGGGTCAAAATATCCTACTAGTGTCGTGCACACTACGTCTCAAGAGACTTGCACCCCCCAAAACGTAACCCTATCAACGTCACCATATAGTCAAGGAAACCCACTCACGTTCAATGGAAATCAAATATCGCGCCACGAGCCGTCGCACGAGGCTCCTCAAACCAGCGGGCAAGAACACTTGAACGTGCCGAATGGACCCATCCACCCACCCCAAATCACCACTTCGCAGAGCGAACGGAAGCAATCCAGTGCAAACTCTGCGCATCATCCCAGTGTTCACGATATCCAAGTCACCTACACCCCCGTTTCCCAGACTGCAACGCGACTTCCAGTTCCGAGTGCGCACGCGATTCCGATCGTTCGTGAATTGACTCTGTCGTCCACGCGCAAGAAGGTTCCGGATGCAGTGACGGATATGCTTAGCGCTCGGGATGCTTTGGCGCCCGTTTCCGTGCCCCCGGCAGACTTTGTGGTTGAGGAGATGGGATGGGAGGTCAGCCAGGGGTTGCGAGTCGTCGAGCAACGTCAACGCCGGGTCGTTGGGACGGTCCAACGGCCAGTGGGTCCCTGGGATCTCGAATATCCCCAATCGTCACTTTTAGCTGCTACGGGTATGGCCGATACCATTCAGCCAGCGAATCATGCCCGGCTAGGTCCTGCTGTAGAGACTTCACCGTTCGGTGTGCCCAGGCTGGGTCTTCAGGACGCGCAGCTGGCCGGTCCATCTTACCAACTGAAGCTCCCTCACAACGAGCCAGATACGCGGAGGACCCCTGACCTCCAAGCTTATCCCCCTTCTGTTCTCTATCCCATTCCGAGAAGTTCTTCATCAACTTTGGGCTCCCCCGCTCGTATTGCATCTACACGACATAGACTCCGCCTTCCGGACTTTAACGTCTATCACCCGGGTGGCTTTCGGTACGTCGTGCTGCATCCACCGCGTCCGGAGGACCCGCTTGCGTTTCATCCGCCCACGTTTATGTGAACAATGCGTTGATTTCGTTCTCGAGTTATTGGTTTTATCTTTATATCTTTGGTTCATGGTATTAGGTTTTTGGGGATGAGGGTTTCCGTTAGAGTGCCCCAAAGATTGTACGGTTTTTTAATGTGCAGTGGATGACGGCATGTTTTGTATTCATGTTAAGCCGCTTGTCGTTGCTCTGAGATGTTATACAGTTTCGTCCTCGTGCCCCACCCTTGGGTCCGCGAAATCATACAAAAGTCAGTTCGAGATTCTAGCTATTCAACAAAAGGGTTTCAACCCCAGAGGTGCTGCTGCGTCTTCTCGTTTTCACCGCCAAAGTACCTGCCACCCACGACGGGAGTATCCGCGATGACTTGGTTCAGTTCCGTGAGTTCCTCCTCGGTGAACTTGATGTTTCCTGCGGCGAAGTTTTCCTTGACACGAGAGGGCTTGCTGGATCCCGGCAGGGGGATGACGTTTGCGCCGAGGGTGGATACCCACGCGATGCAGAGTTGGGCATTCGAGACGCCTTTCTTCTGTGCGATGTTCTGGGGATGAGAGTTCCCGAGTCAAAATCACGGTGGGTAGGCGTTGGGATATGGACATACTCCAAGCGCTTCGACGAGTTTATGGTTATGCGCCGCGGCGGTTTCTTGGAATTTGGCGAGGTTACGGCGGAAGTCGCCTTCTGGGAGGTCTTCTTTCTTTAGTTGTCCAGTGAGGAATCCGCGTCCCAAGGGTCTGTGAACAGAGGTGCTTGAGCCAAAGGCACAGATTGATGGCGTTAGGTTGTACTTACGCGTAGGCTACCACGGCAATGTCCAGTTCTTGAGCAGTTTCGATGACTTTTCTGGTTTCTTCCTCGTATGCCCATGGAGAAACTTCGATTTCCACGGCAGCAATGCCCGCAACCTGTTATACGACATGGGTTAGCGGGTGGATGAAAAGCAAGGGAGTTCACGTACCGAAGCAGCTCTCTTGAGAGTTGCCTCTGATACCTCGGAGATACCGATGTGGTCGAATTTGCCCTCAGATTGCAGCTGGAGGAGGGTCGTCATGGTGTCCTCGACAGGTACCTTGGGGTCAATGCGCGCGCATTGGAAGAGGTCAAGTTTCTTCTTGCCATCGAGGGCTTTGAGGATGGTATCGACGCTGCGACGGATATTCTCGGGGCTTGCGTCGGGTTCGAGATCTTGGGCGGAGGTACCTCCCTAACGCAAGGTAATCGATCGTATCAGACGTGCATCCCCCAAAACGCGCCCGCCGGTGCATACCTTCACCGAGAGGAAACACCTCTCCGCGAGTTCGGGATGTTTGGTAAAGAACCTCGCGACGAGCTCGAGGTTGGCCGTCCTGGGGTTGATACCGTAGAACTCGCCAGAGTTGATGAGGAGTTTGTGGTCTGCGGGAACGAGCGAGATGGCCGTTCGGAGAGCTTCGAATGCTTGCTCATCAGGGGTGGGTGTAGGTGTCCACGCTTCAAGGGCAGGGCATACTTTAGGATCGATGGGCGCGATGAGGGAATGGGACGGCCGTACTCATCATCATAAGGCCATAGCCGATCTTGTGGACCTGGATCTGGGATGCTGTGCCACCGAGAGCAGTGCTTTGGGGTTCGCCGTCAACAGAGAGAGACATTTGGAGAATACAGTAGGATGAGAGCTAGATATGGTTGAGTTGATGAGGAATGATCACCGAGTTCCTTGAATATTTATAGGGCGGCACTGGGTCCTTCCTCCACTACACTCCACCCTCTCTGGGCGACGTCGTCGGTGGACGCCCTCCACCGCCCTCCACTGGTGGACTACAGGAAACGCAGTCTATATCACGCCACGTGAACCGATAAAGGAAAATCGCATCTCAAGGTGGATGTGCACCAGAACCGGCTTGAAACGCATATGACGTAGAGGCGTTTCATCACGTGAGTCGTGTCTTGACCATAACTGGACGGCATCCCCACGCCTGTGTTCGGATTTGCTCCGTCATGACGCTGGGGAGACTTGTGACCCAACTTCCCGTCGAAATGGTGCGTTATTGGTGCAACAAAGCGGTGCGCTTTGATCCACGCAGCAGGGGATCTACGACAAAGACGTAAGGGAGAGAAGGCGGGTGAATTGAAACGAGCGAAGGTGAGTTACCTTTGTGATATGTGTACAAGGTGTGCGTCTTGAGGTCAGTGAGTTCGAGTTTGGGCGTAGGTCAATATTTGTCCACGCGGCGAGCGGTGGGCTGGGCCTTTGACTCTCACTTTAAGCCCCTTTCTTGCGTCTGGCACACAAAACGAGCCAGCCCACCTTGAAACCACAACCACCATCTGCGCCTTTCCACAAACTTCTAGATCCAACTCGCCCCGGACTTGACTGTTCGAGGCGATTTATAGTCCTGTAATCCAAAGCACTCTCCCAGTCTTTTGCTGTTTCCGCTCCCTGCTTAGATACAGGAAGGAAACGTCTTCGTACTCATCCAGCTCCCTCCACGGATATATGCTCAGCAACCTCAACAGCGATGCGCGTTCATCAGTTGAAAGAGCCGATGGTTCTCGAGTGCCAGCTCCCTCTCACAACGCCCCTAATCGTCACAGCTCGGTCCAAGGTCACATCAAGCATCCCGTTCTCGCCAGGTCAGTTCCCCAACCAAAACTTGGATCTTTCGCTGCATTGGCAATGCTAATGTGACGTGGCTTGTGTTCGTTTCAAAAGGGAGCCGTCTGCATTGGAATCCATTCGGACGATCACTAACACGCTACGTACACTTCCCGCCGTCTTCTCCCCTGCCACCAAGAACGCCCCTGGCACCTCGCCCCCCAGCCAACAGCGGTCCACCGCTTTGTCCTATGGTAGTTTCGTCACTCCGGCCAACGTGCCTTTGCCCCTTCCGGTAACTCCCACCACGGTTATCAATGACGGCCCGGCCTGGAGCCCCTTGGTGTCCCCCTCTCCAGATCCACAACACTACTCGGTAGCACACGTTCCTCAAGGTCACACTCCGCCTCAGGTCTCCCAGGACACCGAGGGAGAACGCGTTACATGGGCAGCATGGGACCAAATGCAAACAACGTCCGGGACCCGACGTTTGCTACTTTTGGGATACTTTTCGGGCTTGCAGATATGGGACATAACGTCTATTGATGCGTTGCAAGAGATATTAAACGTGAACATAACATCATTCATCGCGTCAGAGGGGGTTTGGAATGTATCTCGCGCTCTGGTTCTACCGACCCCGCCACGACACCATGCCGATGAGTTTGCTGAAGCGAGACCTCTCCTCGCTGTAGTGTGAGTAGTTTCGTTTACCCTCGCCGCTTCTTTATCTCGAAACGGGGTATTTAGAATTCTTTCTTGTTTAGCGCTCGGGAAAGTTCGCACCCTACTCAAACAGGGCCCACGGAGGTGCTCATATACTCTCTTCGCACTCATACCGTCGTCAAGCGATTGGGTACCCCCCAGTTAGACGACCCAAAGTTCGGTATTGAGCCCTCCTCAGCTGACAGCAATGACTCTGGTGAAGACCTTTACAACGTGGCCGAAATCTCAGCAAACTTGAATTTCGTGATCATTGTCAGTGTTTCCTGTTCCTTGCCAAGACACAGAATTGACGCCGCGTCCATTTTTGTAGAGCACTCAGCGACCCCTTGCAATCCATATCCTATCTGCATCCAATTTACACATAATCTACAGCATTTCTCATGAATCTCTCACTCCTTCGCATTCTAATGGTTCACATCCTTCGCACCCGATCTATTCCCTATCTTCTCGGTTCCTCGCATTTGCATCGCCGCCTCCTCTACCTCACCACCGCGTTCGTCATGCTGTTCCGGGATCGTCGGTCGCTTCCGGAAACTCAGGTTTCTCACCGACTCTCAACGCAATCGGAGCCGGTGGCATGGAATTGGTCGGAAGCGGAGCGAAGAAGGTTGGGGAAGGTGTTCTAATGGGAGTCAAGGCGCTTAGCAGTTTCGCGTTCGGCACGAATCCCACACCCCCTGCACCACAGCCCCCTATTGACGCTCATGGTACGTTCTTCTCGAGGAGTGCACCCACTGGACCCATGGGAGCCGACCTGTCACCCTCTGGGTTGATGGCGGCGTCACCAGGGTTAACACCGATGAGCCCAAGGCAGATGGGGGTCAAGACTCACCGTTCTCCGGTTGGGACACTAGGAGAATCTGTTCTCAACCCTCCAGTGGAGTCGGGATACGTTACTATCCTTGACCTTATGCCCCTTTGCCAGTCTAACCGGAGCGTCAAATCCGGAGCAATCCCCTCCACGCATCCTGTGCAGATAGCTCATTTCCTCGCCACTGCGGCGAGTTCTTCTGTGATACCCTCTACTTCCACCCACGGAGTTGGTGTCCAGTCCATCTCCTTCTCTCCCTCTGGTACAATGCTCTGTGTTTGCGATGTGCACGGGCATGTTGCCAAGGTGTTCCAGATCAGGGGAGGGGTGAGGGGGCTGCGAGGTGTGCATAGCTGGACTACGGCTCAGGAGACGTCGGTTAGGGGGAATCGTCGTTCTAGTGCTGGAGGTGGCAGGACCTCTTTCGAATCGAGACGGCGCTCCTCAGGAGGGTCCTCCGCATCTTCGAACTCCACTGTTTCTGGGAGGGGCAACCTGTACGGTGGGGATGCAATCTGGCACATGTACGACCTGGTGCGCGGAGCTACCAATGGCAAGATCGAAAGCATTTCTTGGTCGTTTGACGCGAGGTGGCTGGGCGTTGGTACGAACAGGGGTACTCTACGTACGTCTCGTGCTTCTTTCGTTTCTGTTTCAGACTGGCTGACATATCTTTGTGTCTCCAGACGTATTCGGCATTAACCCGTATGGGGGCAAACCTGATGAATTGTCTCATCTTGAGGGCAGAGTTCGGAATCCTTCGACCTTGGTCAGTACTCGCACAATAGTGATTCGGAAGTTTCGCTGACTGGTTCTTCCGTTCTTTAGCAAGCGTGGCCGGTGACTGTGTATCCCTGCGTGCGTCTCAAGGCAACCGCTAGGGAAGGATTCGTTGCCCCTCTCTTTCAGTTCATCTCCCCTACACTCAGCAAATCGTCTGCCATTCTCTCACCTTCGATCGATCGGAAACCGTCATCACTACCCGTTAGTCGATCCATCTCCACTCCAAGTGGCGACTCCCGTGCGACCCTCCACCCGGGCTTCCAAGACATCCTTACCTTCGCGTCTCCTACGGGTCTGCTGTCACTCCGCCGATGTGTGGTGTATCCTGCCATGTCAGACCCCCATAACGACCCCAAGAACGTAGCGGCTAATGCGCGCAGAGGCACTGGCGCGTCGGGTGTCAGCTTGATGATGGGGTTAGTAGGCTCTTCGACTGCCCAGGATGCTGGCATGAGAGCGAGTGAGAACTTGGTGGCGTCGTGGGACCTCAAACGCGACAAGTCATGGGATGAAGTCAAAGATGTGATTAAAACTCCTGCAGATGATGGGAAGGGCGGCCGAAGGTCCCTCGGAAGAGCGGAGTGAGTGATTTTCGTTCCTCGGAATACCTGCGCTAAGCTAACTATTCCTCAGCACCCTTTCCCAGGCGGAGCTCTCAACCAGCTCCACATCGCCTCACATCCTACCTCCGAGTGTCTACCTCTCGCACCAGTTCAACTTCTTTGCGCTGTGTGAAGACTGGCATGCTCTCCTGCGCCAGTCACACTTGGACCTGCCTATCCGTAAGATTGATGTGCGCAAGGAGGTGGAAATCAGCCCACTGGCACATCCGGTGGGCATTCCTGGCAGCGTTGGCTCCAAAACGATCCAGCGTTCCGAAGAACACGAGGTTTTTGTTCAAGATATGGATATTACACACGATATCTCTACGTCCTTCGAGAAGCCGATTGCATCCGCCATGCATTCGAACCTCGACGCTCAGCCTATTCCCGGGGTGATCCCGTCGTTCCCCAACGCGTACAAGCCGAGCTCTTGGAGGGATTCGATCGTCCCCGTGCGCTCGGTCGCGGCTGGCGTCGCAGACGGCGTGAACGAAGGTATCGGACGTATCAAACGGGAGATCACGAAGGCCAGAGGGCCATCGTCCAAGAAGCCACACGAACGACCGCAACACGAAGCGCCGTCGCTCGTCTTTGAAACTGACGATGAGGAGATATTCAACCAGGATCATGCCTATGCTGAAGCAGCAGCAGGGGACGGCGCGACAGAACGACGCGATTCGCAGTCGGGCCAGTCGGGTTCGACGCCGTCGACGTCCACGAATTTGGAAACCGACCCGGGGAGGGGCAACCTCTCCGACGATGCATGGGAAGAGAAGGAAGACGAGATTGCGAACGCGCTGGCCGAAGAGGCGCGTTTTGACGAGATTTCGGGCTCGGGCTTTGCGATGGAGGAAGAGGAAGAGCGGCTGAGGCTCAAAGAGCAGGTCGCCGGTACTCGAGGAGGCAAAGGCAAAGGCCGTTCGGGCAAGAAGGCGAAACGATCGTAGACCAGAATAGACTTGAATTTTTGGGTTCATGGGTTGCGTTTTTTTGTTTGTTTTTGGATTCAGTTCCATGCAATTGCTGTGTTTTACGTTTGGCCGTCAGTATTTATCCCCTTGCCTAGGTTGTGGGCAAGTCGGGGGTCGTTGGGTCGTCGGACCCAGCGATTATCTTTTGCATGCATTCAACTGCTGTCGTTCGCTCGTTGTACCTGTCATCTCGTTCGTTTTTCTGGTGGCTGTTACCCTTTACGTCTACCTGTCCGGCCACCCCTCTTTGCGCGACGTCTTTACGAGTTTACACGTCAACTCTCTTTCATACTCGCCACTCGGGTTTTGAATTTCCTTCTTTTACTCCGATTAATGCATTTGATACTGGAAGATGTAGGTGTGTGCATATCCAGAGAGTGGGCTAGTTACTGAGATGAGAGGCGTTTGGCGAACTCGACTAGTCCGCGCACTGGACGGCCTGTCATTCCCTTCTTTTGGTATGGACCTAGCCGCGTAGCCTGTTGATGTGTAAAGTGTGAGCTGTTGTGTGACAAGATGGGAAGTGGTGGGTGCTGACCTCCATGGTACCCGCGATATCGATATGCGCCCACCGGATCGTCGCGTCCTCCTTGTCGATACCGTCCACAAACGCCTTGAGGAATACCGCTGCTGTGCAAGATCCCGCTGGACGGCCACCCGTCTAGACGCACGACATTCAGTCAATATGGTGCATACGATACTATCAGGGGTGTATAGGCTCACGTTGCACAAGTCGGCATTAGAGCCCCAAATCTGGGGTCCATACGCCTCCTCGTCGAGGGGCATGCGCCAGAACCGGTCAAACGTATCCGCACCTGCGGCATTGAGCTCGCTCCAGAGGCTGTCCGAGTTGGTGAAGACGCCCGAGTACGCGGTGCCGAGTGCGATGACCATCGCGCCCGTGAGTGTCGCGACGTCGATGACGGTCTGGGGTTTGTAGGTTGACGTGGCGTAGTAGAGCGCGTCGGAGAGGACGAGGCGGCCTTCGGCGTCGGTGTTGTCGATTTCGACGGTTTTGCCGTTCATGGCGTAGATGCTATGGAAGGAATGAGGCTTAGCTGCACGTGGGGTAGGGACGGGATAGAAGGGGACTGACACGTCGCCGGGCTTGTTTGCGGATGGGCCGGGGAGGTTTTCGCAGAGGGGTGTGATTACGATGAGGTTGATGCTGCAGGAGAGACGTTTAGTGACGATCCAGGGTAATATGCTAGATGAGGACGAACGGTATTTTTAGCTTGGCAATGGCCAGGGCGGAAGAAACGACAGTTGCAGCGCCGCCCATGTCTCCTCGCATAAGTTTCATGTCCTAGACGGGCTGTAAGCGTCATCTCACTCGGCGGGTTGTATGACTTACGGCAGAAGGTTTGATGGAAATTCCTCCAGAGTCAAAGGTAATGCCCTTGCCAATAAGCACGAGAGGGGCCGCAGATTTGTCGGCAGCGCCGTTGTAGTGACTACGCTGGGAGTCAGCTTCGTCAAGGATACTAACCGCAATGCTGGTGCTCACATCTCGAGAAGCTTGGCAGGCTCTGACGTTCCTTTGGTCACCGAGAGGAAAGTCCTCTATGTCGTAGATAGTTAGACAAGGAACAGCTGTTGGGTTAAGAGAACGTACCATGCCCTTCTCTGCAGCCCACGCCTCATCGCGAACGAAGACCTCAACGTTCTCAACGCCGCTGAATTCCTTGGAGAGACGCTCGCAGAAAAGCTGTATATCAAGGGATTCAAAGACAATCCCTCTGCGGCATGGGCATCCGGGCTTACAGTCGGCGTCATCATGTTAGCGGGCAATTCCATAAGCTAGAATGCCAGTCAGGTTATAATGTCATGACTAAATCGGAGAGATGACCCGTACCTCGCGGGCGAGGTTTTGAGCATAGGCTACAGTCAAACCGGTGGCCCATTCTTTCTCATTACCCCCAACTGCATGGAAGTGAACCTCCTTCTCGTTCTCCCTCTTGGTCTTCAGCGTAAAATCAAACAACGCCAATGAAGCGCCCTCAGCTATGATTAACATGTAATTAAGTCCTGTTGAGTTGGTGTACAAGGGTTAGGCTCTCACCCGCAACTTGAGCATCAACTCCCGACACATCGATCGCGATGTTAGTGGCTCCAGCTTTCTTCAAGCGTTTGACACCTTCTGCAACAGCAGCTCTCAGAGCTTCTCGCTTTTCTCCTTCAGTGACGCCTTTCTTTTCGACCACTGAACCGGTAGATACAACGGCGCCGATGTGCCCCTGATCGTCGACATTGTAGAATATCTTGGTCTCGCCGGGTTTCTTCTCATCTTTGGGCTTCGAACCCGCCCAGAGCTTGGGTGCGTCAAATGGGACGTGTTGAGACGGTGAAGTGCGGGAGGTGGTGAGGTAGGCGTCGGCAGTCGCGGAGGTCATCTTGGCTGAGGTAGTGATGGGACAGGTGAGCCTCTTGCCAGGCCAAGTCATTCGCCCATATATAGTCGCACGACTGCCGCCATTACTGCGAGTAGCGCGGCATGCCCGACCGACGGCCCACATGAGATTTCGGGTGGAACCTGTAACATCGAGATTTTTGCACGCTGGAATTTAGCTTTTGACCGCGAAATGGGTGGACCCTGCACATGGCAACGATTTGCAAGAGAACGGAACCTCGACAGTTCCATGTACAACGACTCAACCCGCACAATAACGTAGCAAACAGTGACTAAAGGCAGAATACAAACACGATGTTACTAATGCCGGTCGTCGCGATCCCTGGGCCGATCCCGGCGGCGACCGTCATCTTCGTCTCTGTAGCTTCGTCGGTAACGCGGGGAGGCAGACCGGCTACGTGATAGTGACCTCGATGGCGTCCTACGATACCGAGAAGGACGATGCGTATCATCGTACTTGTGATTTGGGTGAGACGTAGTGCGGTACTCCGGCGTGCGCGACCGGCGCTGAGGTGGCGTCGTCGACCGTTCTCTAGTACGAGATCTTGACCTTCGACGCCGTTGATAATCGCGCTCGTCGTACCGAGGGCTTCTCTCCCGCACTGCATCAGTCTCGTGGCGGTCATGAGCCCGCCTGGCCTCTTTGCGTTCTTTACGCTCTCTTTTGGCCTCTTTCCGGAGGCGTTTCTCCTCTTTTCGGCGTCGTTTCTCTTCCTTCTCGAGTTCCTTCTGCTTCTCCTCTTGTTCTCGTTCTTCAGCAGATTTGGTGCCGGAACTCTCCGATGGCATGTTTGGGCGAATGGAGGGACCGAAACCACTGAAGGGAATTCAGCATTGGTCCGTAATAAAGTTCATAAGTACATACAGTGCTGCAGACATAGCCTCCGCTTCTGCTTCTTTGATCTTGCGCCTCTCTTCTTGTCGTTCTAGTTCGGAGTCCTTGGTATCGCGTGCGTACCAGTGGACGTCTTTATTCTTTTGCCACCTCCCGGTTGGAGCGTTGATAGAGTGGCCTTGACAGTTATGGAAGAGTGAGCTGGCTACCGTGCAAACAGGAGGGAATTAGGCTTACCTAGGTAGTGCTAAGATTGACAACATTCATGGCCAAGGTTGAGTTTGAGTTACGGTAAAGACCAGTTTACTCACCTCACGATCCTTGTCTGCGCTTACATCGCTCCACTTGAATTCAGCCGCCCCTCCTCGCGTGCCGCCTCGAGTCTGGGTGTACATGTGGTCGTGCGGTTTCTGGTCGACGAAGGGTTGTGCCGTGAACAAGCCGTGAAACCGTGGGATTGGGTCAACGAAACCTGAATTACACTCCAGCCTGACATTGTCCAGATGAACTCAGACTGGAGACCGACAGCGCATAATCCACCACCTTCAAGTCGCAATATCCCTCAACCACCCCATACTTCGGGACAAAGATTCAAAGGTCTCCGATCGCTCCTCGATCCGTCCCAAATACCCTCCGCTGTACGACATGCCTTGGACGACGAGTATGCTTGGAAAGGACGCCGTTTTCGCACCGGTGACCTCGAGGCGGACATGCCGCTCTCTGGCACAGATGTTCCCTTTGTGGACGAAGGTGAGTACTTCCGCCATACTTCAGCTTCGCTCAAGCTGAAGAACCACACCAGGAAACGCGACGCCACGGTTTATCCGTCTATCTACATACGCCATGCCGTCTACCCATGACTTAGCCTTGACGTGTGCAATACCCTTGGGGTTTGTCTTGCAGCCTTTCGCCGAACAACCTCAAGAAGAGGAGCCAATACCTGTCGCGACGTTTGAAACCGACTCTCCGCCACGTTGTGACAAATGCGGCGCGTACATAAACCCTTGGGTGCTCTGGTCGGCCAGTGGGCAAAGCTGGACATGCAATTTGTGCGAATCGCCGAACCAAGGTTTGTCGTCATCATTGTGGTCCAAATTGCCACTAACGCGTAAGTCTAACAGTGTCTGTGGAATACTTCTCACCCCTGGGTCATAGCGGCCGCCGTGCTGATCACGACAAGCGTCCGGAGTTGAACCGGGGGACGGTGGACTTTGTTGTGCCTGAAAAGTACTACGCGACCCAACCACGGCCCCGTCTTCTCCCGTCCTATGCATCCTCCCCGGACACGCCACGACAATCTATGAGCGAGTTAGAGACGCGACCACCGATCCCTCTCAGGACTCTGTTCGTCATCGATGTGAGCAGTGGTGCCATATCCAACGGTACGGTGCAGTCTGTCTGCGATTGCATTCGGGATGCCTTGTATGGTGGTTCTCCAAACGAGTTGAACACGATCAATGGCCCCCCATACGCGTTTATGCAGGTTGGATTCTTGACCTTCTCCGACAGTCTTCACTTTTACGACCTGTCTGTGAGTTCACTCCTCGAATGCAGGGAGTGGTCATCATGGCTCAGCGTTGTCGTGTTTTGCGGTTTAATTCATGAGGAAGCCTAACTTACTTCAACCGGGGATGCTTGTTGTTGCCGACGTGGATGAGGTTTTTGTACCAACCCGCGAAGGACTATTCGTCGATCCGTTGGAATCGCGGTATGTGCTTGGTTCTTGATACACACGCACGCTCACTGATAAAGAGTTCCACTCAGTGTGGTCATTGAGAGCCTTCTAAATAGCATTCCTACGATTTTCGCCGAAACTCCGATGCCTCACGCGGCGCTCTGTGCCAGTCTACAGGGTGGTTTGGCTACCCTCGTGAGCGCCTCCCCATGCTATGTATTATCTGCCAACGCTGATGCCATTGGGTCTATCAGGCGAGGACCGGCGGACAGATGTTAGTATTCGCCTCCACATTCCCCAACTACGGTCCCGGCATCCTCCAGCCCCGCGTCGATAACGAAGTGTACAATACTTCCAAAGAGAAGACGCTTTGGGAACCGCAAGACATCGCGTGGAAGGAGCTCGCTGAAGAATGTGCCGAGTCTGGTGTGGGCGTCAATCTCTGGGCTTTCCCGGACCGATTGATGGATATTGGGACGATTGGTAAACTCCCTCGATGGGTATTGTAAAAATAAGACTAACCTATGCAACATATAGGGGCACCAGCTTGCACAAGTGGAGGAGAGATATTCTTCCACCCTCGGTACCGAGCTCACAGAGACGAGCACGTTCTTTTGTCAGAAATACGCCGCACACTTACCCGCCACCTCGGATACAACTGCTCTGTACGAGTGCGGTGCTCCAACGGATTACACGTATCTTCTTACGCGTCGCATCTCTTCCAACCCACCCCGGAAACCCTAACTGCCGGCATACTCTCAGCAGATTCTTCGATCGCAGGGCTGTTATCGCACAACAACTACGGGCCGGCACCGGGCGGAGGGTTGGACGATCGGAGGGACGCATACCTCCAGGCTGCGGTGTTATATACCACTGTTGAAGGAGAGAGGCGAGTCCGTGTATGCAATATTGGGTTTAAACCAAGCACACTGGCCGGAAACGTTTTCAAGCGAGCCGACCAGGATACAGGTGTATGTCTCTTGGCTAAGGAAGGTGCGTGTGCATAACTGTCTTTGGTTTGGGCCTTCTGAGTCTGTGGACTGATCTGGTTATTAGCCGCACTCGCGATGTCTAGAAAGATGCTCAGCGAAATACGGGAGGACCTGACCCAAAGATTTGTCGATTTGCTAGTTGGGTACCGCCGAAATTGTGCCGCCAGCACCGCCCATACACAGGTGAGCTATTACTTTGCGAACAAAGAATCGCTGTCCAACGTTTTCTAGTTGATCCTTCCAGAGAGCTACAAGCTTCTTCCAGTACTCGGGAATGCAATACTCAAGACCCAGGCACTCAAGGGTCGGTATTATCCGTTCTGTTGGATGGTGATTTGACTGATCTTTGAGCGCCAGGTGGCCCGGTGTCATCCGACGTTCGTTGCGTGTCCCGAAGCCGTATTTTATCGGCAGGGGTTCAGAGCTTGATGACTTACTTGTACCCGCGAATCACCCCGATACATGCAGCCCCGCATAACAGGTCGCTGTTGGATGTACACCGCATGCCTGCGACGTACACGAAGATGGTCTCTGATGGCGCTTATCTAATGGGTACGCTGGTTTCTACTTGGATTCTCTCCGAAGCTGACATCAAGTATTCCCACCTAGATAATGGAGAGGTAACCATCCTGTGGCTCGGAGGAGCAGTGTCCCCCCAGATACTATTGGACTTATTTGGAGTCGACGACTGGGATACGCTTGGTCCTGCAGTTGTACGTGTCTTGGTTCCCGGTGGATTGCTAACGCCGCCTAACCCCGTCTTGCGAAGAATGCACTCCCTCCCCTGGATACGCCTCTATCCTCGCAACTTCGAGACCTCATACGTCGAGAGGAGGCGAGGCGAGGAGGACGTACGGTACCTTTCCTTGTGGCCCGACAAAATTTAGATGCGGCGGAGATTGAGTTCGGCAACCTACTCGTCGAGGACGAGAACAACGACGCTATGTCGTATATGGATTGTGAGTTTTGCCCAACCCAGCGTGCGATACCACCCTCACAATTTATGCCCCCCCAGATCTTTGTCATTTGCACAGGCAAATTAGCGATACGGTTAGTACATCGTTGGTTTGGGGAAACGTTACTCATGCTTTTCATGCAGCTTTCCAAAGGGCAGGGTTGGAATCTCTGGAGTTAAAGCGCCCGTCTTAGTCTCGCAAGCATTTCGCCACTGGTAATCATGTGATGCGGAGTTGTAACCGAATAAATGGTGAAAATACCCCTGAGCCTATCGCTCCTGTGGGAGTCAACAGCCCCGTCACCTCAGAAGGAGGCCTCGCTGTTGTAGCCAAGGCAACACCTTGCGTTGACAACCTTGGGGACTTCTGCTGCAAGATACAGCGAGGAAACGGTGCTGTAATCCTCGATTTTGGGGTTAGCGATAGCAGTCTGCTCGGCCGTCAACGATGGACGGTAAGCGTACGGGGTTAACCGCAGATAAACCTGACCTCGGGAAATAATCGCAAGATAGCCCACTAGCGGCTGAGCTCTTGAGGTATATCAATCCAACACCACTGAGTCGGGGCGGGGTTGTCAAATGTATATGTGCTTGCCCAGCGGCAGCATTTTCGAGCTGACCGCGGTCTCGGTGATGACACACGGCCAGGACTCCGAGTAAAATTCGGAAAAATACTCCGTACAATCGATCCGCTGGTGACATTAGGTTGTTTCCTTTGAAAACCGGAGAGGCTCGAGGTGGGGTGCGGGCGTTGAATTCTCACGCAGCTGAAGTTCGAATTCGATGGATAGAAAACGAAGACTTAGAAATGGCTCACCCTCAGAACCACGCCTAGCCCGGGACCGTCGATCCCCTGAGAGCGAAAGCAGCTCAACCGCTTCATTTCTACGCTTCATTCTCTCCATATCATGGAACGTTCTTCGTTCACCCCCGAACGCCTCGCGGCCTGGAATGCAGGTCACAGAGGGCCGTAACTGACCTCACCAGACTAACAATTCAAGTAAAGCGTGCTTAGAATTGCAACGAACAAATTTTGGAAGCCCAATACGCGTGTCGGCGTACAAGATTAATCCGCCTATCTCGTGGGCCAACCTTTCGAAAACGGCGAAAGGAGAGCGCACCTTTGACGCGTGTTGCAGTCTTATATATCGTCCTTGTCGTCCTTGTTCTTGCTTTGAAGTGACTCCAATTTGCCCCTTCTTCCTCTCTTGGCTACCCCGACGCGTCTGCCGGCATGCCGGCTCTTCGACACTGCAACCGCGACTCTTCCCCAGTCCTGTTGATCGGGACTGGCACTTCCGCATCAAACGAGATGCGGTTTCCCACAAAGCAGACAAAGGATATGATTCATTTTGTTGCGTAAGTCCTCGGCCTCCTTACGTTGCCCCATTCGTGGAGGCTGAGAGCTGGTTGCACTTTTCAGGGAAGCCATACGACAAAGAGGCACTGGTGGCCTCAGCAAAGATGCGATCGTCGAATACATACACGAGAAGTACCCGGAGCGTATTGAGATGTGCAGGAACGGAGAGGGCTCGTTGACACAAAGGAAGAACTCCGCCAAGGTTAGCCGTAGTATCTCTACCCTTCATCGCTATCCACCCTGGCTAACATACCCTATATCCACAGAATAACGTTGCTTTCATTCTGTCCTCGTCTAAGGCCTTCGAAGCACTGGACCGTGGTCTTTGGGGTTTGACTGGGGAGCCTCTTGTCCTTCCCCCACGAGGAACGAGGCGGTCGGATGGCAACGACGCAAGGTTGTTCTCTGGAGTGAAGACAGAAAGACCACGCCGACGTACAAGCATGGCTGGAGGCCTTGTTCACGAGAGAAGACCCATTCAGGCAGGTGGCCTGCCCGGGCCTGGACAAGCCTTCGAGCGAATCAGTCAGTGGGACCGTCCCCCGCTTTATACCCCACCGGCTGGGGGATGTCCTACGACCAAGCTTGAGTGCGGTGGCGCCTCCCTCTCCCCAGAGACGGAAGGATTGCCTGTCCTGGAGTTGAGGCAGCGAGCGCCTGACGCGCACGTCAGGAACCCAGGGTACGTGTCTTCTCCCAAAGACGTCATTCTTGCCGAGCTCACTCCCATTGGTCTCAGAGCGGATCAGGTCCCAGTTCATATCGCGGCGCCGCAACACGCGCCAAACATCCATTCCATTGGAAATGAGACTTGTTATCAACTTTACAACACACGGGCTGAGGGCTCTGAGAATCACCACATCGATCCTCAGATTGTAGCGAACCCTTCCGTTCGGGATCTGCCCGTCACCGACTTGGCCAAAATTACGCATCCTAATGCCTACGTCGACTTGTTTTCCACCGGTGGAAAAGCGTGCGCCTTCTCCTTCCCTCTCCCTCTTGCGGGCATTCGAGTTTAATGTTCACCACGTGCTTTGGCAGGTTTTTTGGAACGGTGGCTCACAATTCCCGCATCGCGCCAGGCGATGCGTCGAACTGGGCAGTGCGCCCTTCGTTCGATTCGAACGTCGCCATCCCCCTACAGCACCCGGGACCAGCAGAAAGCTCTCCCAGCACCCACCCCTACATACCCCACACTGCTCACTGGCAACAGCATTTGGAACCCCAATACCAATGGGATCAGCCTGGTGGATTGACCCTCGATATGTCAGGAGCTAGCCATAGCCTCCAGTCGCTGAATTCGCCCGACAGCGCACAATCGGCCTCGACTTACGCGGTGTACAATCCGTCGCCACTGGCTCCCTGGTGAGTTCTTCTCCTACCTGCGTCCTACAGACCACTTAGCGTTGGAGTTAGGGCACTCTTCTCTTCCGATTTGAGTGCAAGCCCTTCGTCATCGGCTACCCCGTTCATGCAACCGTTTGGCGATGATCAACAGCCCTCCCAATTCTACTACCACCACTTGGCCTGAACAGAACCGTCCCGGTCGACATTCCCCACATGCTTCCGTTCTCAATTCCATGGTACGTCAAATGACCGATGTCCACAGTCTCATCACAGATAGGTCTGCCCTAGAATACGTCCATCGTCGTGGCAGGGGGCGCGATGTTTCGTTGATACGTGCTGGCACGTCAATTGGTACATTAGCTTACCTTCCTTCATCACACTTGTCCTGTCAATTCTATTGCCCTCTCTTCGGATGTGGCACGCCTCCGCCCTGCCACAGTGGCAAACTTGCTCTTTGTTATGCGACCCCGATATATTAATACCCGCTATCCTATGTGACCAACGCCGCGTATGTCCCGCTTTTGCGTCGTTCTTAGATAGATTCGGCGACTGATCTACAATGATAAGCGTGTTACAAAGAGGCTTCTGCCATATCCGGTATTCTTCAACCCTTTGCTTGTTCGGGTCGTTGATTGTGGTTTTGTGCAACATGTGGACCACGACTCGGACTTCGTCGGAGTCACTTTGTAAGATCACCCGGTCGCTAAACTGCCTGACGAATAATCCCGCCTCATCGCTCATCGATGCAATTTTGGTGCCAACGAACGCCCCGCTTGCATGATGCAGATGGACGGTGTCGGTCTTTCCACCGATGCTCCAACGGGTCTGGGTCGTGAAGCTGCAGAGCATTAGCGTTCACTTTGTGTTGATTTACGTTTTCGCCATTTGGGGCGAGCGCGGTTTTACTGTCTTTGGAAAGGACAATATGGCGGTAACTTTCCGTTAGACAGCGGCTTCTTTCTGATCTCGATGACCACCACCGCCGAGTGGGAGTTCTCCAAGCCGTGGATGAGGCCTCGATATCCATGAGCTTGCCACGCCCTCGCATACCGCCGAGACGGCAGAACTTAACGGCGACTAGTTTGACGTTGGCAAAGGCTTGTCCCTTGGTACGTATCATGATGGCCATCCACCCCGTGTCGCCTAATGCCAAAGTGGACAATTCGCACCGCGGATACGGACGCTCAGTGCCTCCACTTTCGTCCAAAATATCCGCCTATCGCCATCCGGATTGATCCTTCAAACTCACCCTCAGCATGGCTCACACCGTGTCCTCGATCGGGCTCGTCTAGAGCGTTGAGTATAAAAGCTTGGGGTGGAATTTTCCTTGCGGTACCTTTTCCATCCCCGAAACCCCGCTTCAGCTATCCGCATGCCATCAAAAACTTGTCACATCGAATGGGCGAGGATCTGGCATGTCAGCTAGCCTCTTAGGATGGTTCCACTGGTCGCCGCATGATCTATCCAACGAGGTGGTTCGTCCATGGTAACCTGCCCATGGATCTGCCACCTTGCCTCATCGTTGCCACCCTCACCTGGCTTGTAAATGTCCCCACAGTGAATCTTTGGTGGATGGATGCTCAGGTCGCCCAGGGAATAGCCAGCTGGTTGCTTGGCTCCACTAAACCCGCGTGCCACGACCTTCGGTGACTCGCGCGTGACGGGGACCCATACCGGCTTATCGCGCATACCCTTAGATGGTGGGGGCCATGTTCCGCTCCGCGCTTATCGTCTAATCGAATAAACATTTCTGGTTCATCGCGATATAATTCCGGAACCACGACCACCAGGGCTATTACTAATGAAAGCGCTATTCCCTCTAATATTGAGGAAGGAATACTACGTGCCAATGGCGGAGGGAGGTCAGGCTGGTGAGTTGGGAACGTCCGAAGGCGCATAGTCCGTACCTCCGCGATATCCGGCAAAGTTCCGCGGTTGATGTTCACATATACAAGGTTTGGCTCCGCGTAGAATGGTCGTAGCCCAGCATTTTCTAACGCTTCCCACCTAAAGAGTGCCATTCGAATGCTGTTGCTCGCTGTTGTCCGATGCTCTCTCACCAATGAAGTATCTTATCGAATTCCATATCACCAACATGTATTTCAAGTTGTAGTTGGCCAAACGGCAAGGGAAGCTCGGCATATCCCTCGAACAAAGGAAGCAATGCCGCAAACTCCCAACCTAGGATCAAACAAAACAGGTCTCAGTTCTGTAGATCGGGTTCGTGCAGACATAATAAAGAACTCACCCTCGATGTCGATCTTGATCACATCAACAAATGTGTGGCCTAAGGAACCGGAGAGAAGGGAAAATAGAAAGGTGAGATCAGAAAACACGATGTCGCCCGTTCCGGCCATGATTTCCTCACCGTTCTCGTGCATGATTGACGTCAGGGAGCGATAATTGGGTGGTTCATCTCGCGAAGCAAGCCCATACTTGGTGAATTCGGATCTCCACTTCAGCTTGTCGATTGATCGGACCTCAGGGCCAAACTGGAAACAATGACACGGCGGTTTGACGTCAGCACGACCCGTTGACTTGACTATCTAGAAAGCCGGATTTCTCTGACTTTCTTACTGTCGTAGTGGTAGCCATAGATCTTGCAGTATTTTGTACGTTTCAGGAGCTCAGCTTCGAACGACGATTCCCAGCTACTCCCTATCGAGCCAAGGAAAGGTTAGTTCCTTGTCTTGGCAAATGGCAATGAACATACCAAAGCTGTATACGATACAATCGTTCTTGTCCGCTATTCGGTCTAGACCACAGATCCACTTCCCACCGACGCCAAGGGCGCCGATTCTCTCTACCAGATGTGGGCACCGGAAAGCCGGGATAAAGAAGTCCCACAAAGTATACAATTTCAAATCTCTTGGAAAGCTAGTTAATATAACGGCACAATGGTTAGATAGTCTGTTTCCGGCGAAGGCTCCGCCGCATGCGGAGACGACGCACGCACGCACGCTGCGATCTCGCTCTTGTCAGGCCCGACGCGATGAATGAGTTCTTTTCGTTGTCTCAAAGCTTGTTGATAAACTTCTTCTGCGGCTGCAAGGCGTATCGGTAGCGAGTCGTCGTCTGGGGCCGTGAAGTCGTATGCAAGGTAAGACATTCGCGGGCCGAAGTATGCCCACTCAAAACGTAGCAGCAAGACAATGAGGAAGAAGCTAATTAAGAACTTGGTGAGTCGTGGACGCCGACGCAGAGTAGTGAGGAGAATCTGGCTCAGCGATGGCGCTGGGCTGTAGTGTAGGTGGGCCATGGACGTCGAGGGAGATTTCACTGTTGACTGCCGCGGCGACACGAATGTGCATCGTCGGTTCCCACGACCAACACATCATGTACTCCCTTCCCTGCCCAGCGTCATGTTTCATGCCTCAAATGGCCTATGAGAAGGTTCGAGAGTGAGTTGGTGGTTATGTTTTAAGTTAACGGGAGGTAAAGAACTGGCCGGAAAGCAGTCTCAACTGCTGAATGAGCCCCGCAAGTCCAAGGTACCTTCACGGTGGATACTACAACAATTTATAAGTCAGAGTGTACACTGACTATCAGAGTGACTTCTCGAGAATCAATGGTGAACTTTCAGAACACGTTTCACTCTTATAGTCAATAATCCGTTTTTGAAAGGTAGGTCCTCGCCTCGGGATTTGTAAAAGCTACTGGAACATAGATATAAGAGATACTTGAGGCTCAGGTTATTACTAAGCTACATTTTGGCTCTGGGCCATCTCGGGGGGATCTTCAGGGATATCTCTGGATAACCAGATATTTCTCTTGGAAAGGGGAGAAAATATATATGAGAGCTGCTAGTCTTAAATCACTTCTTACAATAAAGACAAGGTACTATGCTTTTGTATACCACACCAACACGGTAGCTAGTGTTACTGGATTTTGGCGTCTTGTAGCTCGGGGCCGAGTCGCGCGATCACGTGAGTGAGTTCGACTTCACAGATTCGACGTCTACCAACAGCCAGTAATGAAGGACGGCAACGGGACTCGGACGGTTCAGCATGTCTCGTTCGTACTTCTTGCTGAGTTCGACATTGACCAGGGCTCCGTCCTGTCCCACGAATACCCATATCCAACCGGCGTGGATGAACAGTTAGTGGACTTTGTTCCAATGTCGACCAACCCCTCACCCTGACTTGCTTCCCTTTTGGCTCGTCGACATGGTCGTGCATCTAGACTCCTTGCCGAGCTCATGATACCCGACGGCGTCCATGACCAGTCCGAAGATTGGACCATCTTCTTCCTCAACCAGACTCCGGGAAATACGATTGCATCTATATTTGCACCCGGCGATGAGGAGGATGGCGATGAGAAGAAAGAACTCCTCCATGTCCTGAACCTCGTCCGTACGAAACACGATAAGACGGTCAGACGGTGAGTGGCGTACGTTTTCAACGTGACCGCAGCTAATTATCACACGTCAGGGGCGCCATAGTCAAAGCTCTCGCCATCTGTACCCACCACCCGTATATCCAGATTTTCAAGGTTGGGTTACTCTTGATCTCTGCTCCGGAACGATATGACAACCCTTGATTCTTGCAGCCCGTACTTCTTATTGCCCTGGAGGACTATTACTCCAACCCATCCGTTGAATGTCTTGCCAAGCTGTTCGACGCCGTCAACGCGATGGACATCTCCCTCTCACCGACCCTCAGCCGCGACGAGAAACTGATAGCAAGAGTGTCAGAGCGGAAAGACGTCTTCGCGGAGAAGTTTGTCGTGTCCAAGCCCCCTGTCGATAGCCGGTCTAATCTGGGGCATAGTCACCGAAAAACCCCTTCCGTCGACTCTGGGCCCCAGTTCTCAATAGCTAACGGGACTAGGAAGCTCAGCCTATCCGCAAACCAAAGCACCAGTGGTCACGGACATGAGCGGACGCCCTCGACCTCTACCAAGCCCACAGGACGCAGTTCCAGTCCTAGTCTGAGCTTAAACTCCGTGTCAGACGATCAGAGTAGGCGCTCTAGCATGGGTGGAAGTGCCATATGGGTCGGAGAACACGATTTGGCCGATGCCCCTCCCAACTCTGGCAAAACCCAGGTTCAAAGCAATTTCTACTCGTCAGGCTCGGACCCGTCTATCCGAACGGGACATGGCCCCCGAAAAACTTCCATGGATCAACTGTCTATCTCTTCTAGCTTGAGCCAGAGTACTCAAGGTCGGAAAGAGGACAGCCTAAAGACCTCGTCGGATGGCCACCGAACCTCCCTCTACCCCCTATCTCACCATCTCCGAGGTCTGCGTGATACGCACTTTTTCGAGACCTCTGTTTCATACAACGCGCATACCTTGCCCATCAGGGTGCCCGTTACTACATTCCCCCAGGAAGTTGGTGATGTACGTATCTTTGTTCGGCATCGTCTGGATGACCATAATGACGCTTGGTTGGTAGTACTCCCTCGTTCAGCTAATCCAGACATTCACAAGCCCCACAGCTACCATCAATGGGCCGGCCCACCCACATCTTCACACGAATGGAGCATTGACGCCACCCTTGATCCTACTCTTCAATGCCCTCATCACACAGAAGCGAATCATATTTATGGGTTATGGGAGACCAGCTGGCCATGTCGCCAATTATGTTCTAGCGGCTTGCGCACTAGGCTCAGGCTGTGGTTGCCAGCTCCGAGGATTCATCGAGCGGGCGTTCCCTTATACAAACCTATCCAACAAATGTGTTATTGAGTCTGTGTGAGTTCTGTCCACCGGCCGACATCCTATTTTGTAGCTAATAGGGCAGATAGACCGGGTTTCATAGCTGGCGTCACAAATCCGATATACGAGTCCCTACCTATATGGGACGTCCTTTGCAACATTGAAACGGGTAAAATCACAGTCCACCGGGATATATCCTCAGTACCACCGCCGATATCTTCCTTCCCTACTCCGCCGAGCTTACCACCTCGCTCGGGATCCGCATCCGCTCCTGCCGATGAGGAGAGCCGGTCATCTGTTCAGATGACTGCCTCCATGATAGTTGGAGGGGGTGCCTTGGTTGGTTCTGGTTCAAAGAATGAACAGTCCAACAAGGCAGACAATTATGACATTACGTTTGTTGAGGAAGTAAGCTTATCTAACTCGGCCACCCGTTGAAGTTTGGTTTATAAACAAATTTTCTAGTTAACCACTGCAGTTACACAGCACTATGGTGAAGCTATGATCCGAGCCAGAGTGGCGGAATATGTCCAACGCTTCGTTCGGGTCGCTGCCAGCTACGAAGAGTCGGTCCTTGGCTCGACTACCATCGGCTTCTCGACACAAACCTATTCTGAAACCGGCGTCAGCACTACTATGGTTGGCATGGGTATCCCACAAGGCTTTGGTGGATGCTTAGGAAGCGGCATCGTGTTCCCTGATGATCTCGTTCGCGCGAAGGAAATGTCGTGTAATGCCAGCAGGATTGAGGGTTGGCGATTGACCAAGAGCTACGAGTATTGGCACCAGGTGTGTAACCCACCGAGCCTTCCTGAGACAATCACCGGAATTTGTCACCAGGACTTCCAAGCGTGGCTGGAGGCACGCCCGATCAAAGTAATGGATATCCAACATCAAATCGCCCGACTGCGGAATGCCAAGAACCTCCCGGACGCTGAGGTGGATCTTATCATGCGGTCAATGTATGTTGGAGTGCGAACTTACGACCAGATTGTAGAAGTAAGTTGCATTGGCCCCACGCTCTGAATAGATATTCACCACCTTTACCAGTTGTTATCGCACCTGCCCCCACATGCTGGGGGTCTACTCCCGATCACCTTTGGCTTGTTCCACACAAACCACGCCATTCGAGAGACCACGGTCGATGTGATCAACATTCTAAGATCACAACCGGTGCGTACACGACGCACACGGATGACCATGCTAACCTACTCAACCGATTTGTTTCTGTCTAGATTGGCAACCAATTTGTGAACAGCCTCAATGCATTCCATCGGTTTGCGTACATCCAAATTCTGGATACGCGGAAAAGGGAACAAGCTGCACACGCTAGACAGCAGGAACAACTTGCAGTGCAGCAACACCAGCAGGCACAGATTGCCCAACAATTGTACGCCGCCGCTTCGACGATTGAGCAAGCGGCGCCATCCCAACCGCTCCCTCATCGAGAGTCGATCTCCCAACCACCGAACCGCGCGGGAACACCCCATTCGCTAACGACTAAATCTCGGAGAGATACATCTAGCAACCTCGTGTCGCAACTGTTCCACCAGTCAATTGGCTCGTCTAGCGGTTCTTCGAATGGGCATGGGTCCAGTTTACAACAGGGATCTACGCTCAGTCGGTCGACTTCGATGCATCGGAACGGTGGGTCTTTAGGTGCAGCTGCGGTTTGACGATATATTAGACTTTGTTGGTTATTACACCCAGCGTGAATGTAATCTTATCTGATCTCTAGGAGATATGGGACCTCCTTTTGGGTCTCCCTACTCGGTCAGCGGAGTCGACGAGCACGTGATCTCTACCTCTCCCTGCCTGCGTCTCCATCGTGTTCCGCTTCTCCTTTCTATGACGCAGTATCCTAACCAACAAACCAGGGTATTCTTGCATCCAAATTTGACAGCTCGATTCAAAGATAGCAGATTTTCCTTTGACTTTTACTCACTGTGACCTGAACCCGCGTCCAGCAGAATACCAGGATCTGCCTTAGCTCTGGGTATGCTTCGATAAACTCACATAACGAAATGATGGGCTTGGTCCGCTATAGCTGCCTGCTCAACTCCGGGGAGTGTCGTTGTCAGTGTTCGGGACCCCGACACCCAGCTCGAACTAGACTTCCAGGAAAATGAAGCTTCAAGCAACATTGCTGGAAGGCATACCTTTTCTTAGACCGGGGGAGAACTTCCCGCACGGCGTCCCTACTTCCGCCAGGCCATCGCCACATGCGAAGTTCTCACAATCCATTCCCTCAGCGTTCGACGGCCACCCAACCAACCACCAACCAACCAGCTAAGCTTTGGTTTCCCAATCAACTTCGAATTAGACTATCGTGACGCTCTTCGCCATGATTACTCGTCGAGTGTCCTTGTTGCCGCGTTTTTCGCGCAGGTCAAGTTTGCAGTGGGGCTGGGCTTATCTGGGCAAACGGTCGTTCACCGCGACACCCAACGCTTTCAACGAGCTCGTCAATCAAGCGGCTCGAAGCAGCTCTACTCGGGAGATGATGGAAATCGAACGGCTCGACAACCTTCTCACAAGGATTCGCGAGAAGACGGACCCCTCGCACTGGAACCTTATTTCAGTACGGTCTCCGTCCCTATGGTCAGAGAAGCTCCATTCGGCTCAAATGAAACAAGTCAAAACGACAACATCTCAAGATCCTACAGTCTCTGCCCGCTCTCCGTTAGATCCCCTTGCTCCCCGACATATGCATGAATCTTACTGTCAAGTCGACTTGCCGTTCAAATCAGACCCTTTATTCCTCGAGAAATACACAAACTCGCATGGGGGAATAAGGACCGGAATGCTTATGGAACACTTGGACTCCTTGGCGGGTTCCATCTCATATAAGCATTGTGTATGCCCCTCATGTTGTGTTCTTAATCCGACGCTAATCGAAGACGTAGTTGGGTCCCGGGCAGCAACTAGACAAAGACATCAACCAAAGGGGGTTTTATATGGTCACGGCCGCAGTTGATCGGTTTGTTGTGTTTTGAGGGGCATAGCATTGGCTGATACTTTCCACTACAGACTCGACATGCTTCACCTCTTGACACCTTTCAATGTCAACGATCTACGCTTGAGTGGTCACGTCATCTATGTGGGCCGTAGCTCAATGGAAGTTGCTGTGAGGATGGAGAGTGTCGACTCCGCTGGCAACCCCATTCAGACCATGATGCTAGGTTCGAACTATCTTCCTATGAAAGGTGCTCAGCCTCATTGACTTATTGCACACAAAAGGTCGCTTCTCGATGGTTTGCAGGGACGCGGAGACGCGCAAATCCCGTCCAGTGGGACCATTGATTATAGAAACTCCGGAGGAAGAGGCCTTACATGCCATGGGTGAAGGTTGGTAGTCTCTATCTTGGTAAGGTTAGGTCGTATCTCTCATGTGTTATTGTCAAGCGCATAAACAGAAGAAGCAAGCCCTTCAGCAAGGTTCCCTAAGCAGAACGCCGCCCTCTGTGTCAGAGTCCCGACTTCTGCACGAGCAATTCCTGAAACATGGCGAAGGAGATGTCTACGATGATATTGTGCCAAAGGATGGAGCTGAACGCGTCTGGATGGAGGACACTCGCCGCGAAAGTCTGATGTTGATGTATCCTCAATCCCGAAAGTGAGATGACCGTCCCACACCAACCGAAGTGACTAAATCCGACCTCGGCTCTCGTAGCATCCACTCGAAGATATTTGGAGGCTATTTGATGAGATTAGCGTAAGTGCCGGTCGTCTAACCACAGTTCGACAAAACCTAACGCTCCCCACCCATGTTGCTAGATATGAGGTTGGTTGTCATTGCCTCTATTGAAGTCCTGGCTGCATCTGAAGGCTCCGCCCCATTCCGAGATAGATCGGCTATGCCAACGCCTCCCTCTTCACTCGAACTCCTTTACGCTTCCTCTCTTTAGACGGCATTTTCTTCCGTCTCCCGGTACCGATAGGATCGGCCTTGAGGTTGATGTCGACTATTTGCCACACTGCGTCGGACGAACACCATCCCGCCGTTGTAGTAAGTCCGCCTTGCTCCGCGTGGTCAGCATCGGGTCTTATTCCTATACGAATAGAACGTTTGGGTTCAAGCAAACGTCATAGACTCGGAGACCGGTCATGAGCGAACGACGAACGACTTTTACTTTACATGGTGCCGGGAAGAAGGCCAACCTCTTGACCGCGTGGTGGTCCCAAGGACGTACCAGGGTCAGTCTAAGCCGTTGCGCTCGGTTGGAATATCACTGAGTGGTTATATTATGCAGAGGCGATGCAATGGCTCGAGGGAAAGCGAGCTCTGGATATTGGTGCCGAGATCCGTGGACTCAGGCGAGCAAATATGTGACAGCAGGGGTGGACAAAACGCTTGTGGTATTTGGTTACTGATACACAAAATTTCAACCGCACGTAAGAGGAACGTATTCGAGCCCGAACCCTAGGCAATCTGCATTCAATCATCTTACTTAGTGGTAAACTTCACCTTGCCGCGTCGCAAGGACGGAACAATTTCTCCTCCGGTCTCACTCTGGCGGGTTCTCGCCGCAGTTGCCACACACGTTCTGTACAGTACATAACCTGCACGTCCCACACTCCAGGCCTTCTTTTCGGCATTCGGGGCAACTGAGATCAATGGTGAAGCCCAGTGCACTTGCTATGCCCTATGGGTCGGTCACGTGAGTAAAGAAAGACGTAGGCGACGCAAAGCTCTGACCTCAAGACGTCGGTCCAAAGAATAGGTCCTACCAGCTATTCAACGGGTGAGTAAAGCAGAGCATGCTAACCACGCAAGGAAAACCACATACGATCCCTCGCCTGGTCTGTACCGACATGGTTAACAAGGAATCCATGAGTATACTCGCAGTGGTCTCTGGAAAGATGGAACTCGTCAAGAAAGGTGGTGAATATGTACGGCGAGCTAGACCAACCTGTACTGTTTTCCAAGGAGCTGGTGGGTATGCCATACGATGTCGGCAGCTTGTGACGGGACGCGGAGGCCACGTCTCCACTCGGGTACAAGCAGTCTGCAGAGGTAATTCTTGTATGAAATGGTAGCGTTCTCGATGGTTCGATCCAGTTGCCCGCCAGTGAGGGTTTCGGAGCTTAAGAACCCTTCCCTGTTGCAGGCGTTGCAGAAGTTCATCAACTTGCAAAGCTAAACAGGGGCGCAAATATGTATCTCGACCAATGAGGTGTTAGGGAAAAGGTGGGTGCTCACAACGTGCACCAAGGTCGGTACATCTGGGTCTGGCTCGTCTAGGCATATGAAGGGTCCACGATAAGCGTGTAGGAGGGATTTAAGCCTAGAGGCCTCCGACTTCAGATTCTAGTGGTGCAGTGGCGTGGATGTTGACAACATACCGGTTCTGAGTCCCTGTGTCTTCGTCCGCGGCCGACAGTAAGGTGTCCTGGAGTTTTTCCATTGACCAAGACAATCGGTCTCCCAAACCATGCTCGGACGGACCCAAAGCAGATTCAACGATCCGTACCAGATCTCGTGCAGCCTCGTAGTCCGTGGCCCCGTTCCTGTCCAGGAGGGTTTCCCTAGCATTTGACCGTCGTCATCAAAGGGGTCCGCTCAGGGGAGGACAGAACCTAACTCACAAAAAGACTTCGGTCTCGCTGTTGCAGCACCTTTCATAATCTTCGAGGAACTTCCCGGTGCACAAGACGTCGTGGGTGATGACAAGGGAGCAGGATGAACAGGTCGTGGCGAAGCCGGCCTCTCCAAAGCCTTCGCCATCGTCCGCGGGGATCGGCGATCCAGAGTCGATCCATGGGGCTTTGACCACGTTGCAGCATCGGGGACAAGTGATGTTGACGGTGTCGTTCATGGCCAAGGGTTCGAAAGGGAGCCTGACGAATTTGGCCCAAGTTTCTCGCTGCGTAGGGGATGGCTGATATTCACCCGTTTGGACGTCGACGAGCTTGTCCTGGCTTCAAATGTTACCGAACGAACGAAATAGGATCGAAGAGGGGTGTACGTACCATGGCGGCAAAAGGGAATTGATCTATTTGGTGGAGCTCGGGGAGGCGACGGATCATATCCTCTTTGAAGGGAAAGGGAATGAGCATATGGGCGACCCATACTGCGAGGACATCAAGAGGAGGAAGTTCGTCCGAGGCCAGTGGGAAGGATCCATTTGTGCGGTTCCTGAGATATCTGTGGATCCAGGTATTGTACCTGTAGACGGCTTTGGTAACGACCAAGTTTACGCGGGGGCTGCGGGCATCGATTTCGGCTTTCGTGATCGGGCCGCCGGGTATTAGAGAGGAAGTGAAGAGGGTGTTGATGGCCTTGAGTAACTTGAGATGCGACTTGACGACGTCGGGACCAATAACGGATCGTACTTTGTCGAACTTGTATTTGTAAAAACTAATTACTTTGGCAAGCGTCTCCTGGGGGAGTTGGATCCCAGAAAGCTTCGAGGGGGGCTGGTGAGGAAGGGGTCCAATGGGGAGTGGAACCGCAGGGAGAGGTTGAGAGACTTTCGACATGTTTAACGGGGGACGGTGTGGATGAAAATGAAAGAGCCCCGCCTATATAGCCTGGCTGATCGGAGTGTGATTTGAAGGCCGATTGCGCAGGCGTAGGACTTTCCAAGGACGGTATGCGGTAATGATGGGTCGATAGCCTTGATCCTGCGGGCAAACACTCCGACATCCAACCCTCGCATAAATTCCCGTTTTCTTCCTGAGCATCGTGGTTCTATCAGATGCATCGACTCCTCCCCACAGACATTGGCAGGGGGGAAAGGCCGTGTTACCACGATGCAGTCGACCAAATTCATGACAGCTTCTAGAAGAGAAGAAAAAAGGGCCTTGCGACCTGCGAGTGGCGTATGGGATTCTATAAGTCCCTGCGATGAGGGGAGCGGAAAGGTTTGACCTCGGTAGGTAGTTGATCGGAAGAGCAGCGTTTCAGTAAGGCATGACCATGAGTCTGGGATTCCACCACAAACGGGAAAGCATTTTCTTCCGTCAGAAGGTCGCAGCCTCTGATGTTGCCACTTGCGACACCGGGTTGGCTCAGGAACTCGGAAGGCATGTATGCAGAGAAGGCATATGGATCTCACCAAAAAAAAAAACACAGCGGCAGTTTTTCTTTTTCTTTTTCGATCCAACCTCGTACGAAGAGGAAGCAATGTTACAAGATGACCAAATCTGGGAAGAGGAGTGTCTTGCTTCGGCTTCGCTGTTGCTGCCCGCGCGGGAGCTGTTCGCCGAGGTTCTCACGATAACGGGGAGTTCCTGTGTCATCGCGTGTGCCCCCCAACTCTTTGATCCGTTCTGCAGAAGTCCTCTATCGGCGTCAATGCATCTGAGGGAGCCTTTTCATGGTTCGAAGTGTCATCCATATCCCCGCCAGGACCAGCGTTGCAATATCCGAGGCCGAGAATTTCGGATCACGACGTATTTGGGAAGATCGCAGTTCTAGACTGCGCCCTGGCAAAGGTCTCTATTTGGCAAAACTAGTCCTGATCAATACCGATCAAGGATACTCTCTGGTCGCGGCATCCTTGGCACGAGTGCTGAACCATAGAGGGGGCACAGCACGTCCCATCGTAATCACCTGATTGTTTTCATTTTGCATGCCCGAGATGCATAGAAACCCGTATCGACTAAGGGCCAGGCGTTGGTGTGGACAACATCTACAAGGTTGGAATTGCCAGTCGTGTCACGCTTTCAAGTTTCGCGATGACAGTACGCGTTCTTCACAGTAATCAATTTTAACTACCAAGGTGGTAAATGCCGTCGAAGACACTGACCCCGGTGACTTTACTAGTAGAATTCCGTTCCTCAGTTTCCATTCAAATTTTAATCGCTGCAGTTACCACATGAGCCCTCCATGCAACACATCTTGCAGGTAGCACAAGTCGATGTTCCTTCGTGGCACTCGGGGCAGCCGAGATCAATGTCGAAGCCTTGGTTGCTGGCTACTTCCTACATGCCAATCATGTGAATAGCACGTCTTAAAGTACGACCCAACTATCGTACCTTAAGAGCTTGGTCTAAAGATTGGGTCCTGGTTCCTGCATAGGTTTCGATGGATTTAACAGCGCAGAGATAACAAGAACCTCTCGACGTACTGTCCCTAGCCTGATCGGTGCCGACGTGATTGATAAGAAATCCGTGTGTATTTTCACAATCGTCCCTGGAGAGGCAATGTATGTCGTTGAGAGAGCAGGGAAGACCTGAGCAGAGATCCGGCCTGACCTGTATGTCTTCCCGAGGAGCTGATGCGTGTGCCAGACGATATCCGCGGCCTGACCGGGAGCGCGCAGACCTCGGCGCCATTCGGGCACCAACAGCCTGCAAAGGTAATTCCTGTATGATAATATGGCGTTCTCCAGGGTTTGATTCAGTTGATCGCTTCCCAAAATCCCAGGATGAAGATATCCTTCCTCGTGGCAAGCAAGAACGAACGTGTAGAGTTTGGTGCCCTAAGTGGAAGTGCGGGTGACCACCTTGACGGACGTAGGTATGTTTGA
Organism: Tulasnella sp. 403; assembly: GCA_019632305.1. Lineage (NCBI taxonomy): Eukaryota > Fungi > Basidiomycota > Agaricomycetes > Cantharellales > Tulasnellaceae > Tulasnella > Tulasnella sp. 403. The sequence goes on along the minus strand of WSTW01000033.1, from coordinate 51,500 downwards.
GCGAGATACATACCATATGCACTACCGCTGCCACATGTGGTTCGTCCATCGCGATGGTTGGTCCGCGATATGCCCGAACGAGGGAAGTAATCCTGTCAAAGCTCGATATGAATTGGTAGGCCATCCACTTAGGAAGGACATACTGCTTCTGGATGGTCACGTCGCTACCCGCCACAGATTGAAGAGCGCTTCCGATCCTTTCCAGAGCCCAGGAGAAGTCGTTCCCCAGATTTTGACTCTGGGGCGGAAGAGCGGATACGACCAACTTGACCAACTCTCGCGCGCTCTGGAGGTCAGGCGCACCCTTCTCGTCCAAGAGGGTGCCACTATTTGATATCCCTCATTGAGCCGTCTCACTGCTCAAAGACGAAGGCAAGGCTACTCACAAGAACACTTCTTTCTCGTCTTCAATGCACCTTTTGTAATCCCAGAGGAACTTCCCAGTACGCAAGACGTCGTGCGTAAGAACGAGGTCGCAGGATCCGCAAGGGAGAGTAAATCCTTCTTCACCGAATCCTTTGCCCTCCTTCGTCGGGATGCGGGATGAAGATTCAACCCACAGTGAGCTGGTAATGGTATTGCAACGAGGGCAGGTGATATCGATAGTATCGTTCACCGCCCAAGGGTCGAAGGGAAGTTTAACAGACTGCGTCCACCTCTCTCTTTGTGCAGCGGATGGGTGATACTCGCCCGTTTTGGGATCGATCACATTATCCTAAACGCAACAGTAGTTAACTATGGCTCGAGAACTGTGGAGGAAGGTGTGCATACAACACCATCGAGGGGGAACTGGGTTATGTGTCTCAACGCAGGCACCCGACGAATCTCGTCCTCCTTGAACTGGAATGGAGTGAGTAGATGGGTGATCCAAGCGGACATGACATCAAGAGGGGGGAGTTCGTCTGACCCCAATGGACCAGGGGTGTCCTGACGATTCCTAAGATATCCGGAGAGCCAAAGGTGGTAGCGGTATACGGCCTGAAGGGTGACCAGATTCACGAGCGGCGTACGTGCCCGGATGTCCTCTAGGGTGATGGGCCCACCGGGTATATTCTGAGATAACTTTGTAAGAAGGGCATGAATCGCGCGGAGCAGCGTGAGGTGCCTCTCGGTGTTAAGAGTACTGAAGGACGATTTTATATTGTCGAATTTGTTCTGGTAGAAATCAACGACTTTGGCGACAGTTTCCTGGTCAACTTGAATGGAGGATGGTTCGGTGAGAGGCTGGTTTAACCCCGGGGTTAAGGTAGCTGTGGCCATCGTGCTAGTGTGTAGACGGGGGACGAGAAGTTCGCCAGGTTGACCACCATCTCATTTATAGCAAAAAGCAGAGCCAAAATTATCCCAAACTCAGGACATATCCAGCGATGAAAGGAAGAAACCCACGATGCATGTTGATAGGCTGTTCGTTCCGTTACGAATCCATGCATCGGCCGTCCTGCACCCCATATCGATCAACCGTTCACCCTGGATGCGCAGTACGATCAAGGTGTGCCGAATTTATTCGATAACCGCGGCACTGCAGAGAGATAGCGTTGGCTCGCTGGTTCGAGGGGGGTGCACCCTTGACAAGTTTGTCGCGTCGACTTCCGCGTCGCGAAGTCAAGCATGATTCGTTGGACTGCTCTTCCATGGTCACGCACTATGTCCGATGAGGCATTCGATTTTAGGGGACAGCTCCTGCTGCTTCCTTGGCCGGAATCAACCTTTAGTATAGTAGGCACGTGTGGGGTCCATAATGAGGTCGATATTGATAAGTTGACAAGGCTGCTTGCAACTTCGCCGTTCTTGTGGGTACGATGGCAACCCCCACGATTGCCGGCTATACATGGTCATAGCTTGTCCCTTGGGTCTGGACCACCGTTCCGAAGGCTGATGCCTCGGCGTGGTAGTGGGTGCTCTTTCTTTGCTGTCGCCCTCCTTTGTTGGGTTATTAAACACCCACCACAGCACTCGAGGCCGGCGGTATTCTACGCCACATTCAGCTCAAATCTGCCTCCATGGAGCCATGAAATGTGGCACGCTGAAAAAAAAAAAACAGAGATCGATCGCGTGTGCGTGGTCGCATCTTCTGTATTTCGGATAGGTGACGTTTATGGCATAGTTAAGACCCCAAAGAGGGTGTCTTAAATACACCTCTAGTTTGGCCACACATATTGCAGATGGCTCGGGATTGACACTGAAAGGGAGACAAGTCTTCACCTAATCACCGCACGAAATCGTAGAGGGCAATGATAGTCGAGGATTTGAACACGCAATCGACACTCACACTCGACATGGCCTCATGTTAGAACCTCGGTATCTTGTCTTCCAAAAATGCCATATCGGAAAGCTTCAATGCTTCTGGCAAACTTTTCGTCGATGCCGGTAATTTCCGGGGTGATGCATCTTCGTTGCATAAGTCACCAAGCTTTTCTGAGACCGATGGCCTCTTTATTGATATCGTAATGGTATATGGTAAGAGGCTGTGGTCGGTAGATGCCGCTATCTAATTTATGGTTCAACCACTCAATAGAGAAATGTCGTGACGGAAGACAGACATGCCTAACAGTACATACACCTGACAAAATTTCGCCCACGACTGGCGTAGTTAGCTGGCTGTACAGTTATCTAGCCTCGCTGTGGGACATTCGTTTCCTTCAACGAGCATCAAGGAGGACGCGCGGGTGGTGCAGGGTGGTGTTCCAGGGTGGTGTTCAAGTTGGACTCGGAGTTATCGGCTCAAAGCAGTTGCTTTACTCAAACATAAGTTTGTCTAGGACCCCCGGCACTAAGCCAAATGTTAGTCCGGAAAATTATAATAAACACTCAGCGACGATGGAGGGGGTTAGTCCAAAAAGTAATAAATAAGCGAAGCACCAGCGTAGGGGTTAGTCCGAAATAAGATGATCTATACATCAGTGCGTTGCCAGAAAATGTCGACACCTTAGTCGCCAGCGTGGAACAATAAAACTGCTTGCGGGGATTGACGACATTTATGGCTGATATTGGCCGGCGTTACCGGAAATTTCCACCGTGCTAGTCGCTAGCGTAGAACAATAAACTGAGCGCGGGTGGAATTTGAAGACTGGACCGGCTTCCGGTCAGAAGCAGAGGTCTAGTCGCCAGCGTAGAACAATAAACCACTGACTTCTGACGGAGGGTTAGTCCGGATTTCACTGGATATTTTGGAAATTCTCAGCATATTCTCAGCAATAAAGCAGCAAGTCAAGAACCGTCGCCGGACTAACATTTGGCTCAGTGCCGGGGGTCCTGTTTGTCTACGCGTCGATTTTCCCTAATTCCACCACTCCACCATGGTAAGTTTATTCGCGGGATAGGTTCGCAGAGCGATCTCAGCGTCTATTGGAAATATCGTAGATTATCCCGGTACGGTGCTTTTCCTGCGGAAAAGTCGTAGGGGACAAGTGGGAGAAGTACCTGAGTTATTTGGCAGATGAGACCATCGAGTATAACGAAGGGTACGTCTTTTGGCTTACCTGGGTCGCTTTGTTCACATATTCTGTGCCTCAGGCAAGCGTTAGATGCGTGCGGCTTGAAACGTTATTGCTGCCGTCGGATGGTTCTAACGCACGTCGACTTGATTGAAAAGCTCTTGCAATACAATCGTAGGTATTTGCTCTGAATGCAGAAGCGACTTAGCTGATTTCCATGGGCTTGACCTCTACCCTAGCCATGGAACGCTCCGGGAAGAGCGCGAACTAAACCCATGGGCCGGTTGTAGTTTACATAGCAAACACCGGCACGGAAAGGCACTACCCGCTTTCATCTGGTTATGTGTAGCCTACTCCATTGTGTTTCTGTGTTCACGCCATCCATTCGGCGTTGTTCTTGAATCTTCACTTGCTTGCTCGATCGAAATTGGGAATTACGGGGAGGGATGACAAGCGCCAAAGTACTTGGCTGTGGCTGTTCTCCTGACCTCAAAACGCGCTGGGATCGCGTTGCATTGCTAGCGACAACGGGGCGGGCGGGGGTGGTTGCCTTGTACCCAGGTTGCCGAACCTTGAGAAAATGAAACCACGGCATCGTCATTCTACTCTCGACCAAACCCGCTACCAAATCAACCTCGACCAATAGTCCTCGCCCTTGTCGCTCATTCTATGGCCACTACAGCCGGCCCTATGGTTCCTCCCCCAACCTCGGGGATGAACCGATCCACCTCAAGACAGACTAGTATCATGTCCAATTCAGTGGCCAGCTTTCAGACGGCTCCGCTCGCTTCATCCACGTCCGCATCTTCCTCTCGGGATAGCTTTGTCTCCCAAAACACGATCGGAGTAACCGACTCGTCCAGACCTATACGGGGTGCTCAAGATGTCTCCAGCTTCGTCCCCTCCGCAGTAACGACCTCCGTTGGATACCCCACGCCGGCCGCTGTTGAAAAGGCGTCTGATTTGGACCAGTATCAAGGGCACAAGCTAGCAAATGGCAAGTCCATTCCAGCCGGGATAGCGACTCACCGACTAGAACCTGTTCAACAAACATATTATACTCCACCGTCACCCCCGCCATCGGTCAGTCCCAGTGACGAAAGAAACTTCGACGCCTTCCCTGGACCAGATGCGGATCCCCCGGTTCTTGTAGAGACACCTCAAGCTATGGTTCCGATTGACCTTCCAAGCTCCTCCAAGCAAATCGGTTCGCCAGCGAATGTGCATCTTGGAGAATCGCGAATGCAAGCCAAGCGATCTGACACTGTCCCTTCGGTCCCTTTATCAGACCTCAAAGCTGGCTACGAAGGCACAGCTTCAATGTCGTCTGGAGCTTCAACGAGTAGTGCCCCATATACCCGTGTTACCCGTGCATCAGAGGACGCGGCCTCCGTGTCTACAGTAACTGTTCCAGCGAAAGCGGCGCCAGTTTCTCAAGACCCTTCCCTTCTACACCCGCCGGCCCCCGCACCTCCGCGGCCTACACGTCGCAACACCACCGGATCGACTACACGTCCACCTCGCAATGCTCAAAACCACATGTCGGTACAGCTGTCCGGTCCTGGTGGTCCTTCTCACGGCTTTCCCTCAAACGGAAGCAGTGCCGAGCTGGATTCCGATATCCAGAAGGCGGCAGAGCAAATTCGCGCCGAGCGGCGGGCCAAGGCTCAGCAGGAGGCTGAGGCAGCTGCGGTAGCCCCTAGACGAGGAAAATCTGGTTCTATCGATGAAGATAAGCCACTTGTGGGCAAGATCATTGGCGAGGACCACGTGAATTATGTCCTCATGTACAACATGTTGACAGGAATTCGGGTGGCGGTGCGTCAGGTTGTCCCTGTACTCTTTGCTGGTGCTAACAGCGAAGTCTCCTCAGGTCTCTCGCTGCCAAGCAAAGATCAAGCGTCCTTTAACAGACGAGGACTACACCGCTAGTCACAAGTATTCATTCGATATGTATGTATGGCATCCAAAGTCCGTTTGATTGACGCTGATTCTTCATTTCTCAGCGTTGGGAATGAACTAACGCCCTCGGCAAAGTATGACTTCAAGTTCAAAGATTACGCTCCCAGTGTATTCCGCGAACTCCGGGAAGATCATTTCAGGCTTGACCCGTCAGATTACCTCGTCTCCCTAACGGCCAAGTACATCCTCTCGGAGCTCGGCTCGCCGGGCAAGTCGGGCTCGTTCTTCTACTTCTCTCGCGACTACCGATTCATCATCAAGACATTGCATCATGCGGAACACAAGTTTTTGCGGAATGTCCTCAAGCAATATCATGACCACATGCAGAATAACCCGCATTCTCTCTTGTCCCGATTTTATGGTCTCCACCGGGTAAAACTCCCCCATGGGAGGAAGATCCATTTCGTTATCATGAACAACCTTTTCCCTCCTCATCGCGATATCCACGAAACATACGACCTGAAGGGTAGCACTGTTGGGCGGGAATATCCGGAAGAGAGGGCAGCACAGAATCCTCGTGCGGTCTTGAAAGATCTGAATTGGATACATCGAGCTCGGACTCTCGAGCTCGGACCAGAGAAGCGAGCATACCTTACCGAGCAGATACGACGGGATACGGAGTTCTTGAAAGCTATCAACGTTATGGATTACAGCCTCTTGATTGGCACCCACAACATGCAAAGAGGAAACCGCGACAATCTTAGGCGGAACACTCTTAAAGTCTTCTCGGTATGGCATTGATTATACGTGTTGTTCGATGTGTTAACAACTCTTTTCAGCCCGCCGTTCCAACAAGACGACCGACATCGTCGCAGGTCACCAGCCGATCGGAAGCTAGCGCCATCCGTCGTGCGATGCGTCAATCAGATCCAAAGGCCCTGGGGACATCCTCGCACGCCATCCTCCCCGATGAGGATCCCGAAGACAAACAAGCATTCATCTTTTACCAAGATGAAGGGGGCTTCCGCTCTACTGATGAGTCGAACCAACCAATGGATGCCCTTTACTACCTCGGAATCATCGATATTTGCACACCGTGGACAGCAAAGAAACGAATAGAGAACATCTGGAAAGGCTTTAAAAACGATAGAGTATGTGACAATGCACTTTGACTTCGGGTAACCCTGTTGACACCGTCTCGACCAGCACAAAATCAGTCCTGTTCCTTCGACAGAATATGGAGAGCGCTTCTTTGCCTTCATGCAAGCTATCATGCGTGGAGGTAAAGGGGGCGATGCTTTCCTAGAGAAACCGGCGGGAAAGGAGAAGGTGGAGTAGTTGTGCGACCACGCTCTTCCTGGCCCCTATAGGCCTGTACACATTCTCCCATATTTTCTGGGTAGAACATTCACCGCCCTTCGACGTATTCTTCAGATACCCGATTGGTCACCAATACAGCAGTTCCTCTTCAGCACTCTGAAGCGCATCCTGTCTCTCGATGTCGCCACCACGCTCCTTTTTGGTCCCTATTATAACACTTTTTCCCAAATCACATCTTCTCGATGTGTCCCACGCTCCTTTGCTCCCTTTGGCGTCCTACCTACTCTATTCGTTCAACGTCTCTCAAGTTTCTTCTGTGGCTATGGCTCTTCACGACTACCGTATGCTTCAAGGGGTAATTTGTTCCGAATTCTACTCAACACTGTCGTTTCTTGCGTATGTTCTGTTCTTGTTCTCAAAGTGCCTCGGGTTTGCTGTCTCTCCACATGCTCACAGCTTCGGTCTCTCATTACCATCATTCTTCAATTCGCATGCTTCTGTCTTGTGCTACCACCCAGTCGTCCCAGCATCTTTTACCCCAGCTCTGCACTACTGCGTTAGCTTACTCTTGCGTCTCCGTCGCCTTTACCCCTCCCTTGTGTATTTATCTATCGTATTGCTTCGGTCAGAAGTTGATTCCAGTGCTGAAATCTTTCGGTAGCACACTTTTATTCTTCGATTCCATCATTTGTATATCCTGGGTTTTTCTGCTGTTCAGATGATAAAGGTTTGAGTCTCGTATTAATTGCTTGACGAAGGCGATGTGGTGGGGGCATGGGACATTTGGTGAAGCTGTTTGCGGTCGCCGGCGGCTAGCGAGGGTCTCCCGTGGGGTCACGTGGTCGGCAAACCGTAACGTTTCACCCGCGCCCTCCAATTCGACTAAATCATGACGACTCATGTTATCGCTCCAAGCATCTTGTATCGGTATGACCTTTCGCCTATTGGAGTTCCAAATAGCGTGTCCTTTCACCCACTGGGCCAGTCAAGATTTCGCCGAAATTTTGAAACCTTCGGGTGTGTCGAAACCTTCGGGAGTGGTGATACGATCTGGCTGAGGAACTCTTAACTGCCTTTGCTGTACGCGGGCAGCCTTCGTCAAGACTAATCGGGCGTCGCGAGTTATGACGCCCGTTTCCGCCTAACAAGAAGTCCCAAACATCGCTTTAAGCGATTTCTGCTGGACGCTATTTTATACAGTCTGGATCCACAGATATATTAGAGCCAATCTTGGTCGGATATCCCGTACTCCATCTATGTACAGTATGCGCTTGTCGCTTTTCTTGACTTGCCTCGCCATCATTCCCTTTGGGCTTTCTGCACCAACCCCCATCCCCTTGGCAGATGTGTCGGTTGTCCGTTTGATGGATACGAGGCCTCCTTCCACGGGGCCGTACAGGTAAGCACAGTGCCAGATCAGTCAACCGCCCTCTCTAACCTTTCACAAACTATGAAGGGACCAGAAGCTCACTCCACGGGTGTTGGACACTAACGTAGAGGACGACGTCCAACGTTGGATCTACGTTTTGGGTACCCAATCTGTCGAAGCCTTGTAAGTCTGTGCTCACCTGGCGTCTAACTCGGTGCCAATGCCGCCATCTGATCCAGAAATACAAAAACGTTCAAAACCAATGCGGGGGCGATTCACGAGATCTGGCAGCAGACGGCAGAAACTGTGGCCGCAATAAGAGAAATCGCAGAGGATATTGGGATAGCCACCGACCAAGATGGCGAAGAAATTACCGACTGTATGGAAATCCTTCGATTGATGTCCAGCCCTCATTACTTGTGGGTTTTTTTTTTCTGATATATTGCCTGGTGATTGGCTAATATGTAACCCCCCGTGCGTTTCTAGGTACCGCCTGTCTGATGCGGACAGGACACGACTGAATAACTTGATCGATTCCCTGCAGCAGACTCTTGATGACGCTTCTGGAGCTTCGATACGACGGAGATAGTTGAGCTGCGGACATCGGCCGGTCAATAATGTTGCCTCTTGGATCAACGGACATGGGAGTCATGCGTTGAAAGACGCATTGCTAGAGTTGGTGCTGCTTTGAGGATCCAGACTGGTAGTCAGCATTTCAGCGACATATGGGGTATCAGATGCAACCCTATCCAGCAACTCGACTCTCTTCCTGTACTTAATCTAATGTACACTCATAGTGCCATGCATCGTTCCCAGAGTTGTCTGCATGGCTGTACATTGGTTTCTGATCATCTTCCGAACCCTCATGGACGCGGCTTAAGGAAGCCTAATATACGTGACACGCTCATGCAGTATAGTACCTGTCATGTACGAGGCTCATAATCGCAACGCGCGTTAATTACTAGCTCGGTTATTCCGCCGCTTAATACCGCATACGGAGGTCAGCGCATTTAACTCCGTCACATCGCGAACAACTCTCGAACCTCATTCCGCAGATGGCCGTGCAACGGTCATACCTTCTCTTGAATCAAAATAACGCCCGCTCAGCCCTCTGAACTCAGGCTGGACGAAAAAGACCCGATCCTATGCTGTCTTGCATCCAATCACATGTTTGGACGGCAAGGGGATCAGAACAGTTTCACCTATTGCAGTGGTCGTTTAGCTGCACTTGGCAATAAATCGAGTCTTGAAATGAGTTTCAATGGCATAGAGGAGGCTCGGAAGGGTGTTCAAACTTGAGTCGTACCATGGTACATCTCCTACTTATATATAGTTGTGAGCTGATGACCACCTCAAACCCCCTACAAGTAACCAATCCCTCTCTAAACCACCTCCTCTACATCGATTTTGTGTCTCTTCATTATGCTTTGGATCGCAATTCTTCCTCTTCTTGCCACCCTCTATTCCGTTCTTGCCGCTCCAATCACTGGTTCCACCAATGGCGTAGCTGCACTTCATTCTGAAGGCAAGCTGGATGATTCCTTTACCAATGGGTCCTGGAGGTATGTACACTTCTCCATATAGGTGGTCTTTAGCATTCACCCGGCTGTTGTCAAGTAATTGGAAGGTTGCCCCATGAATGCAGTTGACCAATGCCCAACTCGAAGCCCAGCGTTGGTACGAGGTCTTGGTTGTCGAAGAAGAGAAAATTGAGTAAGTGGCCAGTGATCACGCTAATGCAACTTGTCCCAGGACTAAAAATTACAACTCAATGCAGTTCCTCTCCTATATACCCTATAAGCCCTGAGGCTGGAGACCAGCTTGAGATTGCTTTTGATGCCGCTTTTGACGCAATTGAAGAGATAGCCAATTCTAGACAGTTACCTGTCAACAATGGTGACCTTAATGAACTCCTTCATGTGCTCCCACAACCACAATACCTGTTAGTCCACACCAATTCACAATCCTCCTGTTTGGGACACTTGCTGAGCTAACCACACTTGTGTAAAGTTTCCTGCTCTCAGATGTAGACAGGAGAAGACTCAGTGAGCTAGTTGACAACATGCAAGAGGCAATAAATGAGGCAACTGGTGCCTCAATATGATAGAACTACTTGGGACCTGATGGTCATTTTATAATATCCGTTTACTGATGCATTAACACATAACCAGACATCCTACCCCCTTAGACTTTGCAGGCTCCTCAGGTTGTCACCAAATCTCAGGATTGTGCACTGCCGGTTTTGCTATGTGATAGATAAAAGGATCCAATATGTTGTTGTACAGCGCTTCCACCCGACCTTGCTGTTAATGGTCCTTCCAGAATGAAGGGCTGGATCAACAGAGTTTCTCTAAGAACTGGGAGCAACAAGTTACGATACCGAAGTAGAGCTTACTAGCTTTCCGTTATTTTGAGAACCATAGGGTACCAGTCCTGGCTCTGCCCAATACCAGGAAGTTATCCTCCAAGTATCTCCCTCCCAAACATGACATAGGCAAAGATTCTTTCTATGAGTACGTATTGGACGGAAGGTGGGATATAGTCCCTTTGAAACTCGTTCAGACCTCAAGTTCAGACCTGATACGGAAGGAGTTACCTCAAGGTTGCAATTGATTGGAAAAGGAGATAAGACCTTTTCTGCTCGATTTTAAAATCTTCGCTGAAGACGAGTCGACTGGGGTAGCCGCTGGGAAGTAGAGGACCCCCCAGCGGTCTATAATTCGGCGATTTGGGTCAGCTGTGTGCACTGTAAACAAGCGCGTGCGCCCATTGTTGCGACTCACATTTTGGTCATATTGTCTGGTATATGTTTCCCGTCGTTATCCCCGACGACCATGGGTGTCCCGAAAACGTTTAACGCCGATGCAAGTAGAACCACGCACAAGCAGAAGCGCATGGTCAAGAAGATGCAAGTCCAAGACTCCCAGATTCCACATGCTGTCGCTCTTATATACAGACGGCTGGAAAGCGCACAAGAGGACGCAAGGCATGGAATCAAGGTAGGCGACGGGTAAGATGCCAGAGGCCAACCGGACAGCAACTTGCGTCCGCAAGTATATTGAAAGTCGATATAAATAGCTTCGGGAAAGCCCTAGCGGAGCCGACTAGGAGCGCTCGTGCCCCTTTCACATCCCGTCCGCCCATCACAAAATCTGACACCTTGCAAACCAGCCGGTCTGTTCCCGAGTACCAGGTATCACAAACCCGTTGTTTTCACGGGCATCCAACAACGTTTTCATAACAGCATTGCACCTCTCTTCCAATTGATTGCGAAGCTCCTCGTTTCCGGGGCGCCAAAATTCAGAACTGGGTTGGAAAAACGTGGCTTATGCGTCAGTCTGTACCTGACGCTCATTCAAATCCATCATTCTGAAGAACTTACTAATTCTCAATGATGTTGCGCACGGTCGGGTACCAGTGGTTCGCCGGGTGAGTAGGACGAAGCTTGCGACCGAGTGTTTCCCGACCCAATCGTATAAAGTTTTCAATGTCTTTCTTTATCAGGCCATCGTATGGACTGCGAAACCTTTGTGATGGAAACCTGTTAGAGGTTCAGTCGAGACAATCAAGAAGGGACTCGCCTGTGAGCATACACGTCGTGAAATAGTAGTTGAGATCTGGCTTGCTCAAGTCTGTAGTTATCGCTGAAAACGATACGATCAGGACAAGCCACTTCAAGATCGGGGAAGCCTTGGTTCTGAGGCCTGTCATATATGTGTTCGTGAAGGAGATCGAGGTGTTGCGGAACAATCTCACAGGTTTAACCCCTCAGGTTCATTGATCAGAGCCTCTATTCCCGGAATCGGCTGGTTAAGCTCACTGGGAACTTCAAAGGGAATGATGATAGCTGACGCAAGCAAAGGGAATGCAAGGATCAAAGGAAGGACAAGCATATTAGAAGGGTTTGAGCAAGGGCTGATCAACAATCCAGGTCGTGGCTCTTATACCGCGGCGATCGAACTGGCACGCTGCGATGACATGCCATGAACCATAGCGACCGATAGGATGGTCGAAACAGGCAGGCGAGCTACAGACGAGCCCAGCCGACGGCTACCGCGATACGACGCCGCATGCAAATAGATGTGATCAGGTCCCTGTTGTCAACCACAACGAATCAATGGCGTATATACCTAAATGCTGGGACTATTCTGACAATATGACTGCTACAGGACAGTAAATCGACAGCCTTATTATCGTAGAATGGCGCAGAAACCGGAGGATCCGCTTTTCGGGCGGCGGAACCGTGAAGGATTTTCGATGAAAGGATGGGTTACACTCGCATCTAGATAGGCCGATAATACCTCGTTGTATCGGTCTTCTAAATCTTGTCGAAGACCATGGTCACTGCTTTGCCAGAATACACGACTAAACGCGCGAGATAACCATGCATGTGTCATCTAAGGGCTCATCCTCCAAAGTGACGGGAGGACATACTAGTTTGCAGTGATTGCACGCGCTGCAGGGTACCATTCCGTGGCGCGCGATGATACCACATCAGCTCCAAGCTTCTGCCGACCGAAATCGAGGAAGGCAAGGATCTTTTGTGCGAGAATACCCCTAGAGGGTTGTTGTATGTTCTCCCTATATATGTGCGAGCCACACTGAGCGGAGTACCGCTAAAAGGACGCGATACTCACCTCAAGCCATAAATAGTGTCGAATAAGACATACGAACGCTCCTGCTCTATCCTGTAGTCGTCACCAAACGTAACACGATCAACACATCCCCCCACGTGGTCTGGTGAGTTGTAGATTCTGGGATCAGGCGTTAGCAAGCAGATGAAAGTCAACGTTGAAAATGACTAACGAATTGAGGTTGTATCCTGTCGCTAGACGGGCGTCATTGTTCGTGGTAGACAGAGAATCTTCCTCACCCCCGGTGGTGGGGGCTGAAGCAACAACAAGGGCAGCAGCGAAGAGAGCCAAGAGCTGAAGACGCATTTTCAAGGCTTTAAGGACAAGTTTGTAGCCAGCTCTGACCACAGGTCACGCCTTTTTATACAGGGGTTAGTGGCGACCGAATGTTGATACGTTTCCCATGAACCGTTGATCATTGTTCGTACGGTGGGCTTCAAAATGAACTTGCACAACAAGTCTCGTCTCAACCGACGCGTGCAAGCGCGAGACACCGCGTAATAGTGAGCATAAAGATGGCAGGTGGGAAGTCCGGGTATTGTCTTGGTATAGGCTTAGCGAATAGTGGTGAAGGCACATCGCTATGACCAAGGACGAATCACTGGGAAACGTCCTGGCTCTCGCCACGTGCAAATCACGCAGGCCGACTTGTAACAGAGCAACATAGACGTACAGATAACAGATTGAGAAACCAAGAGATGGTGGGTATAATGGTGCATGCGCACGCTTATTCGTCGTTCTCGTCTTCCTCCGTCGCTACACGTTGGCGACGAGTGGCTGAAATCGGCCGATATTAGAGATAGACGACCGTTCCACGTGTAAGGCGACCTACCTCCCCTCCTAGTAGCTCGTTTCTTCGCTTGATCGACCTTTTTCTTCATGACTTTCTCTAGTGCCTGGTCGTCCTCTCCCTTACTCCTGTGTTCTTGCAAGATCTGAAACAAAGATTACCGCACGCCCAAATCTGAGGTACATTGAACAACGTACACCCTCGAATTCCTTCAATTCCGTATCGGGTTTATTCGCTGATTTGTTAGTTCGAGCCTGCGTAACATCAGTAACCGCGCATTACAGACCAGCGTACGCTTACCTTTGCAAGGATCTCGCTGAATCTAGCGAACACTGCCTCATTATGGAGCTTGTCTTGGTAGAATGGGAGACCCTCGATCAACTTCTTTACCGAACGCTCAGACTTGAAAGGGAGGAGAGATAAACAGAAAGCGATATCTTGCCATTGCCGAGGCTCTTCGGTGAGCCGGAACCGCTGACACAGTTTCTCGACGATGCTTTCTGCTTGTTTTTCCTGTCACATGCGCATCAATACCGTCCACTGTCCACCACTATCCCTCACGCACCTTCTCGATGAAAGTAAAGATATACTTCATTGTGCTTTGGAAAGTCTCTTCGTCGACGGCATGTTCACCGACGGACAGGTGACTGATAACTGCAAGTCGTAGGGTGAGAGAGGTGAAAAGAAGTATATCCACCGACATACCATCGGGCAGGTTGTTATATATAGCGTTGTCCTTCGTCGACAACTCCGTAAAGAACAACCTGGCAAGGTCCGCTATCCGCCTATCACTATCTTCCAAGCATTTCGCCATTTCGCCCAGCTGGCCCTTCACCTTGATCATGCCGTTCAAGATCAAGTGAGTCAGGACCATGAGGGTATTCTTCTTGACGTTCAAGTCCTTGTCACTGAGCCCTTGATATAGGTTGTTGCTGTTCTCGTCGATCATGTTGTTGAAGCAGACGGCGATGTCTCCCAAAGCAATGACTATATTGCCCCTGATGGTTGCATCTTTGGACGCCTCGAAAATCTTGAATAGCAGTAGGAGGTTCTCTTCGCAGAACCGCGAGCTGACGCACATGAGTTTGGTCAATGTAAGTGTGGCCGTAGCGCGTAACACGGGATCCTATACCGGTCGCTTGTTCAGTACACCGTTACCCATATACATGCAGAAACCAAAGACGTACCTTGTAGCGTTTTGGGGTTCCGCAGACGTGGACGACCATAGGACCGAATGCAGCAAGAATGGAGTTGGGTCCGAAGAGCATTTCGCGCTCCCTAACGTCGGCGATATGATCCCCAATATCATCTTCCGCATTCCCGACTATTTGATCGAGTTCTTCGACGGCATTCTTTCCGGAGTTCTTTGCATGCTTATCTATCGTGGTAGGATGGCCGTTAAAAAAATCGCGTACGGTGCAACTACCTCGAACACACCTCTCGTTGCTTCGTCCTTTCGTCGTTTCAGATCTCGCTCGACCAGCTCAAGGTAGACGATGTGCTTTATGGCAACGTGCCCAACGACGAACAGTAGTTGACTCAGGTGGAACGAGTTTCCGCTATCCGCAAGATCCGCTGTAGCTGCCGACGCGTCCTTCTCGGGCGTTGTCAGTCGTGAAGCGGTTGAGGGAGTCGGATCGTGTTGGGTGCCCTCTACAGCGGTGGGATTGGCGGTCTCGTCGGGTGTAGGTCTCGTTGCAAAAGCCTTGACAGTAAATCTTCTGATGAGTTCGGCGCATAGGGCGTCGGGTTGTTCTCCCAGTAAATATATCGTGTTGATGGCCTGTTCCGCCATGCCAAACCTGTGAAAGTAATTGACATAATCGACCAAACCATTTGTTCAAGAATCACGAACCAGTCCATAGATTGGCACGGATGCTCAATTGCATCTTGCAGCTTGAGGAACAACGGATGGTCCATAGGGAATCTGATCGTCTTATCCGTCAATGATCCCTTGACTTTCTTCGTACTTCCACCAAGTCGCTGCAGTGCGACGCAAGTATACCGAGCCAGGACCAAATCGGCCTAAGGGGCCAGTCAGTTAATCCACTCTTCCATAGGAAGGTCTCCAGGAGGGCTTCACCTTTCCAAACCGGCCCAAGCCAACTCGCAGAAGGACCTCTAGCCTTTCGGACACTACCTCTGGTCTAGCAACGGCAACCATTCCGAGAACGATGATGGCGCCACGCCGTTGACATCTAGGAATTTCTCTGTCGACACCTATAGGTACCATCAGAAACTCCGCCAGTCAGGATAACCATGACACCGAGACGACCCACTGTAGACATGCCACAGCTTGTTGATAACGTCACCATGAATCTGATCATCGATCATCATCGTCCGCATCACTTCCTCTAACGAGGTAAGCTCGGCCAACGTAGCGCCATACGTCCTCCTATGATTTGGGTTCAAATATGGGTCAGTTCGGAGTTGGGCTGGGAAACAAGGTCACGGACTCGATCATGTTTTTCGCGATCCGGTTAACCTGCTGCTTGGGTTCAAGGTCTGCCACAGGGTCGAAGTATAGACTCCGGTAAACCTCAAGGAGTTTCGATCTCACACCCTTCAACTCCTTTCCATCCTCGTTGGTGGACGAGTTATCCTTTGTCCATATCAAATGAATCATCTTCTTAACGCCTTCCTACAGAATCAGGCATCAGCAGCGTGAACGAGCGACCCTGGGATGTCAAATTCACCTCCGCGCACTCCATTTCGTATTCGTGGGCCACTCTGAAGAACTCCATACTTTCTAATACTTCCGCTTTACTCGTAGAAACCAGGAGTTGGCTTAGAATGTCCGCTGCACCTTCGATTTGGCGAATGAAGCCAAGCGCGTCAGCAATGTACTTCTTCGTCAACTTGAGTTTGACGTGTTTTTGGCCATCCAGTTTCTCGAGAGCTTGTTCGGTGGTGACCGCAGCAGCTAGTGACGCCCTCGCCTTCTTTCGCCCGGCTTTCTTCTCGTCTGACGCATCCGCGTCAGGATTTTCCTGTGTCGGGTCCTCGTTCTCTACGGCTTCGTTGTTCTCTCCATCCTCTCCGTCCTCTTTGGCCGTGTCGTCCTGCGTTTCGGGTTCTGGAGTTCCCCCCATTCCAATCTCGGCCTCAAGCGCTTTCAGTTCCTTTGAGACGACGTCATAACGCTCCTCCCATTCTGTCAGGTTTAAGGGCCCTCCGTGCAAAAGCCCGAAAGGATGCGTAAGAATGAGTTTTGTGAGGAGGGCGATGGCGTATCGCCGAACCGAGGACGACTTGTCTTGCAGTGCAGCGATAACATTCTTGGTGATTTCCTGTCTTTGTTTTGGAAACTTGACGGGAAGACTTGCAACGGAGGGACGGTCAAAATATGGACAGCGGATTTTGATACGACTTACTCGCATAACCTGCTCAGCGTATTCAATACTTTCGCCCTGACGTACGAGTTTAGGTCCAAAAATCGTTCGAACAGAAGATCAAACAAAGCGTTGATCCGGCTTTCTTTCTTCTGCGCGTCTACCTCGCCTTCATCGTCTGACAGCATATCTTTGATGAGGGCTCCGACGATTTCGACTATAGCCATTCGCATCGGGTAGGACTAGACGAGGACGGATGAGTACTATCATCGTAAACAGGAGGGGGAAAGTCAGAAAAACTGACTTCGCTATCGATGTGGGTGAGCAGTAGACTGAGCTGCTTCCGCACAAGCTTTGGGCTTAGATCTGTTAAATGAACCAAGAATCGGGAGAATGAACGTGGACTTTTTGTGTCCTGGGCGTTGAAAGATTTGCTAGAAACCTCTCTACACACAGGTATTAGCGAGTTCGAAGGATTATCAAATCAACAAATCAACTTACCGAAGGACGCCCTCGGCCAACTGGGTGTGAGCAAACTCGTCATTTAATAGCGTCAAAATCTCCGCAATCGGCTCGGCCAGGTGTTCAAAGTACTGTAGACATTGCATGATGGAAGTCTGAGCACCTGATTAGGGAAAGATGATGACACGAAAATGGTTTCAAACATGACCGACGGTAGCCTACCAAATGCATGCCCGTGATGTTTGACAGCAAGACATATTACTTTGTATACTTCCATCCGCAGACCTTCGACCTTCATCAAAGCTTCATTCTCCATGACGTGATACGCTGGGCGGGTGACGCAGCTACCAGAAGTCAATAATAGAGGAGGTTAGGCCACCAACCCACGTACTTGGTAAATATGTCCCGGTCGGTTGTAGCCATCCACAGTCGGTGACTCTTGATTCGCAGGAGTTTGTTAATGAGTGCTAGAGTGGGTAGTATACTATCACTCCAAGAAAATGCTTCGTGGTTTTGGTTGGCCGATGCGCCCTTCTTTGGAGCTTTGGTTCCTTTTCCCCTCTTCAAATCAATCAGTGGGAAGTGCTGTCACAAAAACACGGGTATTTTACCTTAGGCTTCGGGGCTGGTACCTCTTCGCCTGATTTTGTAGCTACTTTATCGGCAGCCAAGATGAACCAGTGGATAAGGAAAGCGTATACTTCGAGAGTTTGTCGATGGGCGGCGAAAGACTCTTGGTCGTCCGCGTCGATGTCGCGTTGTGTCGCGTCGATCTCAGCCTGAAGACCTGGTATCTGGTGTCAGGAACCCTCTACAAGTTGCCATGGATGACTTGCCCGAAGTCACGGAATCAAGGAGCTTCGAGATTAGAGAACCCCGAAGGAACTGTGAATGTCTGGAACAAGTTGGTGAGCGACAAGCGTACGGATACAGGACCGGGATCTTACTTCAATGTACTTCGATACACGTCTAGTATTTCATTTTCCAGTATCGTTTCCGGAGATACAGCAATAGATTCGATGGCCTCTGCGGGACGCGTCCTGTTAGCCAGGGGTTCAACACGGCCAGACCTTGACTCACGCTCCAAAGCTGAAGCAACATTATCCTCGTCTGAAGGATCTAGTTCGATGGTGATGATATAAGTGGAAGGGTCATTAATGTGCTGTAGTTCTTCTTGTAGGTTGAATTGGCTGGTCATGGTTGGGAGATGAACGCGTGTGGTCCTGTTTGCAACATGTTTGCACGTGATCGCTTGACATCGCTATTTGCCAGCACCTCCACGACCTCAGACCTACGTGGTCAACCAAAAGGTATCCAAACCACCTCCAAACCCTCCAGAGACCTCGACCTGACCTATAAGCACAGTATGGAACAACAACTCAGCGCCCCAGTCGAAATTTTCAACGTCATTCGCTTTCTACGAGGGTCCAAGTCCGGCCTGAAGAATAGGGTGGGCGTGCTGAACGGCTCGAGGAGAGAGTATTTCAAGGGTACGTCGTCATGGAATGACACGGCCTTTCCAGTACATTGACGCCCTTGCTTGGTGGCTTACCACCACTCGGCGATCCTGTCCTCAGGCAAATCTGCAATAAAGGCCTTGCAGTCCCCCGCTTATGCCAAACTCAAAAATGTTCCCCCCGTGAACCCAGAGGATGACAGTGCAAGGGATCTCCTTCATTCAATACTACGATATGCATTCTACCTCCGCATCGAGCGTGGCAACCCTTCTGGGTCGTCATCATCATCACCGAAACACATCCAGGTTATCCCCCAACAAGAGTTTCAACCCGACTACTACTATGCCTGGTTCTATGAAGGCTCCCAATGGAGGAATTACGTTGGTGCAGTCGCCCTTGTGGCCGTGGTTCTTGCTGGTGTCATGTTCCCATTGTGGCCAGTGAAACTTCGCATCGGTGTATGGTACCTCAGCATGGGTGGTTTCGGCATCATTGGTCTCTTCATCGCCCTGTCAATCTTCCGTCTCATCTTTTACATCATCACTATCATCGTCGCAAGCCCTGGCATCTGGATATTCCCCAAGCTATTCGCGGACGTTGGATTCGTAAGGCTGACATCATAAACCACACGCGCGTATCATGGCTCACTTGTACATGGTTTCACCAGGTCGAATCATTCATACCAGTATGGGATTGGGACCTTCCTCCGCCCAAGAAAATGAAGAAGAAACGCTTGGCCAATGGCGAGAAGGTTTTTGTTTCAGACGACAAGAAAATCAGGAAACGCAAGGATGCCACCGCAAGTGCTGATGCCTCTGCTGCACCTACCCCGCCTCCTCAAGACGATGCTACGGCAGGCCCGGCAACTTCATCCGGTGGTGGCGCTCATATCGAGGAGGTCTCCGACCACGATGAATAGAAGACTGGTAACTGGCTGCCCCTCACCGCATGCCCCATGGTAGAGTGCCACTGCCTATCCTACTGTACACGTATTTTGTTGTACAGTTTCCACTCTACAGTCAACATGACTGATGCTCGCTCGGAAGTTGCTCTGGGTATAGAATAATGCAAGACGTGCGTGTCCTCTCAAAAGACGGGTGTCCCCCACAACTGTGTATCAGCCCATGGATGCGAATACCTGATCCAACTCCCGTCGCACCAAACTGTCTGGACAAGCTCTCCTCAGGTCGCTGCAAGGGCGAATTAGGGGATGCCAACCAATAAGAAAGAGAAGAACCCACTCGAGTCTCGTTTTATCACCCCTCTCTTTACAGTCAATTGCGGCCATCTTCCACTCGCCACATTTGACATAAAGATCCACACGACTCTTCGGGTCGCACTTTGCCACATATGGGAGTGCCTGCTTCGCATGGCCTTGCTTCACCAAGTGGCTGACGAAGGGTTCATAGCCGATCGGGCTCCGCTTCGATTTGGCGAACGCCTCTAAACCGTCAAAGTCTTTTAGGTCTGTTAAGGCGTACAGCTTGAGATACCAGAACCTGTGTAGTCTCGGTTATCAATCTGCCACCACCTCGTTGGTATACAGACGCACCGCTTGTCAGGCACTTTCCACGTTGACCGAATGCTATCCGCCCTCTTCGCCATGTTGTTGACGAGACAGCTACGGATTGTATCATTCACACTTAGACCCACGAAAGTGACGCGCCCTCCTGACTCCTTTTCGAGTGTCTCCTGTAGTGCAAGCAGTTTCACACAATCATCCATCATCTAAAAAGGAATGTGAGCAACGAATACTACTTAGACCTCAGAAAAGGTCTTACTTTGGCCTCGAAGCTGTGATCTTTGTCTTCGGAGAAGGATTTGGCTGACTTCTTCAATGATTCTAGGCGCTCTGCTTGATCCTGTGGTATCTAGTCAACCCACATGCCTACTGGGACAGTAAGACAGTTTCCTTACAGATGCCCTCGATGCATCTTCAAGTGCGAGACAAGCACTATCCACCCTGCGGTCGTCTTGGAAATAATAATCCCTTAGCAGCTCTCGGTTCTGCTCTCGAGCATAAACCTGCAGAAGGTTTGTTGCCTGCACAAGTGAAGGACCGCCTTCTTCGATAAGGCGGAAGAAATCCCCCAGGTTCAACTGTCGCTGTAATTGCAGCAAGACATGATATACTAGTCCACTCGTTCGATCAGACTCTAAAACAGTAAATCCAGGTGACAACGTACCGAGGTCGGTGTCCCCACTGTCAACAGCTTTACTTAATGCCAAGGTGTCCTCTTTCATCATAAGTAAGAGGGGCACCTGTTCAGCTGCCCTGGGCTCATGGTTCAGCAGCTATCATTACAAGGTCAGACCGCCACCTGAGCTCGGAGAATGCAAATCAACCCACCACTGTTGCCAATCGTCCTCTGCCACTCTCCCAAGCCTTCTTGGCAATCTCTGCGAAACTCACAGTTCGTCCCCCTTCTCCAGTGGATCGGAATTTCTCAACGATGATTTTACACGTCTGCGTATCGTCTTCTTCGCCAACGGCACCGCTCCCAGACGTCCTGCTTCGTTTGATCTTCGACACGGCCCAGTGCTTCAAAACGGCTTCAGGGCTGATACGGAGGTATGACGACACGCGGAGAGCAAGAAGGTGCAAATTCCTTGCCGTTAGGCGGTTGATGAGATGCTCGGGGGTGGTATGTGTGTATCTGCAGTATTCAAATAAGTGTGCAGTATGACACACCGCAAGGGAACTGCTTACTGGGCGTAAGTGATGGGAATCCCGATCTCATAAAACCTTGCCGCATTCATCACTTTCAAAGCTTGGCCCATACTGACAAAGTCTGTTGGATCGTAGAGATCTAGAAAAGCCCGCCCGAATTGAGCGGCCTATGCAAGAAGGTTGGTGATTCAAGTTCGAAGAGTCGAGTTTGGCATGAACACAAACTTGCAATAGGCGTCTTTGCCAATATGGCTCGATTTCGTAACCGGCTGCCTCAACGATAGTATCAACGGCCTTGGCAAGCTCGGGTCGTATACTGCTGATGTTTTCATCTGCTTTAGCTGACTTGCGTTCAAAGTGTTCTAATGCATCGAAGAGGATGGCCGCGGGGTCTGTTGATCCTGGTCGGAAAACCTTGTCCGATGATGAAGGGACGAGCTGTATGAAGTCGCAGTGTAAGCTGTCGATGATCTTGACACCGTCGATTTCGCCGACGGCAAAAGAGGGAGACATATAGTAATAGCTAAGAAAACTCGCTGTCAGTTACCCGCCGCTGGGGGACAGTTGCAAGGGCGTTACCGGAGAGTTTGGCCATGTGGCCCCACAATAAGCACCAGCGTCTCCCATGTTAAGACTACTGCATCATTGCCGCACCAGACCAATTGTTTGGCGGTACCCAGACCCTCTGGGGTGGTATCGAACTCGGCAGTACTGGTCTGGAAATCGGAAGAAACAACCCACAAAAGGCCGGATGCGGTGAGAAGTGCTAGCCACTTTCCGTTGGGCGAAACAGCGAGCCTCGCAAAAGGTCCCCGGGATAGCCGCTTTGGTCGGACACGAAAGTCAATTTGAGTCCTGGAGCGAGAAAGAAAGACAACACACCTGATCAACACACTCGAGGCTGTCAACGCTAAGTATCGAAGTTTCGTGAGGTATCAATACTTCAACATGACGGCTGACAGTCTGATCAGGTTCGATGAGAGACCAGAAAATTGGTGGGTCAGAAAATCCTGTGGAACCCGGGTGTCAGCGCGTCATCACCCCGGGAGACATTGCTATTCACCAGGATGTGCTAGCACAAGCGGTTTAGATCCCGTCCAGCCTTTCACTTCCATAAGCGTCACATTTCCTGTCATGGCTACCATCCCTTGCTCGTATATTTTTGCGTCAATTACACCAGTTTCAGCAGCTTCGGGTCCCAGGGAGAACTGCTGATAGTCCCCCTGCAGGGTGTACACACGGTACATGCCCTCATCATTTATTATGACGAGTTGTTCATCGTATGTCCAGCCTAGGGCTATAACGCTTCCTTGATCCCACTGGGAAATTTCAGATTTAGTCCAAATGATAGGAGGAGGAACCGGTCACGCACAGGAATGGTTTGCAATAACTCTCCGGAAGACGAGAATATTTGAACGGTAGGCTTTGAAAACTGATTCGCTCCAAAAGCCACCACCTTATGTGGGTCCCGAAGTATTGCTTTCGCGAAATCGGTCACATGAACAAGACAAAAGCCCTTGGACCTCTCTTACCAATGCAACCACCATATCTAGCACCCGCTATAATATAATCAGAGAGATCCTTGACCTTCCACTGCATCGTATAGACTTCCTGTTTTCTTCCGGTCAAGACACCGATTGATACCAAGAAAACCGACGTATAGGACAAGTGACGGACCTATAGAAAACACTGCCATCATCCATTGCTTCCCATGATGCCGTAGGGTGCTGAACCGACGCCGTAGCCATCTTGAGCGTAGTCCGCAGGACAGTGGGGAGGTTGAACACAAGTCGGTTTACGTCAGACGAGTATCGTAATGAGTGTTGACGGCGATAAGCGATTTTAAGGCCGAGGTCAGGACCCGTTTTTCAAGCTGTGGTTACTCATCCTCCACTACACCTTTGGTAAGTCAGATCATCTAGGACATTCGGTAGAGCTGGAAACATAAGGGTTGGATTTGTATTCGACATCTAAGATAGGCCCCTCACTTCTGCAATGGAATTCTCCCCGTCGCCTGCCATCCACAGAGTACTGTGCGCAGATTGCGGTGCGTTCCATTTTCCCGTGTCCCATATAATAATACTAATACTACTTGCGTACAGGTACTCCGATCGAGCCTAATTCCGCTAATTTGTGTATCCCCTGCTTGAGAAACTCGTACGTGTGGACTGCGAGATGACTTCCCACTGCTCACTAAAATACGTCCTCAGAGTTGATATCACCGAAGGAATACCAAAACAAGGTGAGAGATAGAGCGGCATTGATTCCAGACGCTTATTTTACTTGGTTCTTCCCAGCCACCGTGAACTTCTGCCGCAACTGCGAACGGTTCCTTTCACCGCCGAACACATGGACGATCGCCGAGCCGGAGAGTCGCGAGCTTCTTGCGATATGTCTTAAGAAGCTCAAAGGCTTGAATAAAGTGCGATTAATTGATGCGTCCTTCATCTGGACGGAACCGCACTCCAAGCGACTAAGACTGAAGCTTACCATCCAAAAAGAAGTGAGTTCGTTCCCGTAAATGACATTGCCGTGTTGAATCATGCCTCCATCCTCCAGGTCTTCACCTCAACCATCCTCCAACAAATATTCGAGATCGAGTATGTGGTGGTTTATGGTCAATGTCCCGATTGCACAAAGTTGGCCGCCAAAAACACATGGAAGGCGGTGATACAAGTGCGACAGAAGGTCGCCCACAAGCGGACTTTCCTCTACCTTGAACAGCTCATCTTGAAGCACAGTGCCGATAAGGACACCATTAGCGTGAAGGAGACGCGAGAGGGTCTGGATTTCTTCTACGCTCAGCGAAGCCATGCCATCAAGATGGTGGAATTTTTGAATTCTGTGGTCCCTGTCAGGTAAGTCAACGTCGGGGTCTCCGGTGCTTCTAATTCGATACTGACGCCCTTTCAGAACCAAGGACTCTGAACGGCTCCTGTCTCGTGACATACACTCAAACACGTCAAATTACAAGTTTACATATTCCGTTGAGATCGTGCCCGTATGCAAGGACGACTTGGTCTGCATTCCAAAAGCCTTAGCACGATCCTCCGGAAATATTGCGTGAGTTTGCTTTCTCTCCCTAAACATCCAGTTACTGATCTGATGTGTTATCTTGTACAGCCAGCTAACTGTTTGCGTCCGCGTAGGGAGCGCTGTCCAGTTGATGGACTTCACGACCCTTCAGACAGCAGACATCGCGTCCACGATCTACTGGCGGGCACCTTTTGAATCCATATGCAGCTCCTCCGATCTCGTGGAATTCGTCGTACTGGACATAGAACCTTCGGGCCCAGTCAACGGCAAATACGTCCTAGCTGATGCCCAAGTCGTCCTCAACGAACCGTCTAGAAGTGGAAAGGGAGGCAAAGGAGACATGGAAATTGACGAGGAAGGAAGCACGGATATGGTATATCACACCCGGACCCACCTCGGACGACACCTCAACGCCGGAGACACAGTGAAGGGTTATTTCCTCCGTCGTGCCAATATCAACAATGCCGAATACGAAAGTCTTGATCAATCACGGTTACCCGATGTGGTACTCGTAAAGAAGAGTTATCCCAATCGCCGCAAGAAGAATCGCCATCGCAACTGGAAACTCAAATCAATTGCCAAGGAAGCCGAAGAGGGACCAGACGCATTTGGCCGGGGTGCCCTTGGTCGGCGCGGCGGTCTCGACTCAGAGAAGGTGGAACGCGATTACGAGGCTTTCCTACGCGACCTGGAGGAAGACCCAGAGCTGCGCGCTACAGTCAATCTATACAAGACGGATGTGAAGATGAAGGGGCCCAGCAACACGAAAGGTCCAAGCCAAACCGCGGGTGGTGCCGATAGTATGGACCTTGAAGATACTACGAATGGAAGTGCCGGAGCGATGGCCGACACGGAAGACACGGACAACGAAGTAGACGAACCCGACTTCCCTGAGATCACACCCAACGAACTGCTGGACGCCATGGATGAGTTGACACTCGACGACCGACAAGACGAAGGAGTATAGAGGATGGCAAATCTGTATTTGTGGAACCATTTCCGTGTTATCGTTCAATTTGAAGTCATTGTGGTTTATGTGTTTGGCGTGCGAAGGTCGAGTCCGGTTTGGAAGTTCGGAGACGTCACCATGAGATCGACGGTCGTGCTACCACCAGCTTTGGTCCCCACTTCGCCACACCGTGGGCGCAACGGATTTTTCATCCTACGTCAATCCTGACCTCACATTATCCTTCAGAGCCACCACATTCGCATATATCTCAGCAATGGCATGGCGCAGTCATGGCAAAACGAATATCGAGCTCATCATGAACATGCAATCCAACGGCCTGATAAAGTCTTCCAGAGTCGCTGAGGTGATTTAAAACTGCCCGATATTTCAGAAGGTGCTTGGATTCACGAGGACGCCCTTACTAGGCTTTGAAGAAAGTAGACCGAGCCAACTATGTTTTGGACAAAACGTCCGCCTATAGAGATGCACCCCAGTACGTTTGATCTTTCATCAATGCTGTATTCTGATTGAGACTGGCGAATATACCGCATAGATCGATCGACTATGGTGCCACGATAAGCGCACCACATATGGTGGGCCAATCGACAACAAAGCCCCACGTTGCGGATATTGAAAGCCATACTATATCGTAGCATGCACATGCAGCTGAGAACCTGCTTGACTTCCTCCAGCCCGGTATGAAGGTGCTCGACGTTGGCTCGGGCAGTGGTTACACCTGCGCTTTGTTCCACCACCTCGTCTCCCCAGCGGATGGCTCCGCGAAGCCGGGAAAGGTGGTTGGGATAGACCATATCAAGGAGCTCGTCGATTGGTCTGTAGGAAACCTAAAGGCGGATGGTCTCGTAGCAAATACACCCGAGTCTAATATCGAGATGGTTTGTGGTGATGGAAGGAAAGGTATGCAGCAGGTATGGCCAACCTTCAACGGGATGATTGTTGACCATGCGGCGACACAGGTTACCCGCCCGGAGCACCGTACAACGCAATTCACGTCGGAGCGGCGGCACCGACATTACCGCAAGAGTTGATTGACCAACTCGCGAAACCAGGAAGGATGTTCATCCCGGTAGAAGACGGTACTCTATTTGGGGGACAGTCGATCTGGCAGGTTGATAAGGACGAGCAGGGAAACATAGCCAAGTCGAGATTGTTTGGGGTACAGGTGCGTGCTACAATAATAACGTATCTCCTTATCTGCGGCATGTATGCTGGCCGCGATGCTTTCATTGCTGACGATGTTGTTTTCTCGGTGCACCCCAGTATGTGCCCCTGACAGATGCCGAGAGACAGTGGAAAACCCGTTAAAGGCCTATCAGCTGATTCGATTATCTAGTGGTAAGATTTTGATCGTGGGATGTATTTGATATGGTTCTTCGATCGTCGTTACTCCCCATGCAATGCAAGTAATCAATAGGTGTGAGTTTGGGGCGTCCGGTATTCGAAACGCCTGGGTTCGTCAGTGGCAGGAGAGACCAGAGCTTGGGATCGTAAACTCATGCCATACACGAAACCTCAGAAAAAGCGCTTCATGAGAGATATCCAATAGCCACCTGCGGTACTGGCACGTCCCGCTGTGCCCTTGGCTACCGTATCCGGCTCCGGCTTGTCTGATTGCCGAGATTTGGCCCCCGACCACTTGGAGAAGCTTCCTAGTGACCCACTGCCAAGGCACTGGTGTTCTGGGCGGCTCTGCTGACTGTACTGGCTATCAACGGCTTCCCCTCTCCGTTCTGTCTGGCGTTTCGGGCTTACCTTGGCAAGAGATCCATAAATGCCAGCTCGCCAAATGACTGTTAGTCTCCTTGGTGATAACCAAACATGCCTGTCGTCTCAGCCCCATCCAAAGTCCTCGTCACCGGAGCTTCGGGTTATCTCGGCGCACACGTCTGCAAGACCCTCGTCGACCGAGGTTTTAACGTTGTTGGTGCCGTCCGGTCCGCCAGCAAGGCAGCATACCTCCAAAAGACCTTGGGGGATAACTTCGAGTATGTGATCGTGGAGGACATGGAGCTAGTAAGTCAACCGTTCCGCTGTTTCAGTTCGAGGTTGTGATTTCTTCGTAGCCCGAAGCATATAATAACGCCGTAAAAGGTGTGGATGCAGTTATTCATACTGCCAGCGTAGTAAAGATGGTCACTGGGAATCCAGACGGTAGTGCCCCAACATTAATGATGTCCATTGCGAGCATAGCACACTAACGGTCCTATTCAACAGCAATCATCAAACCGGCCGTTGCAGGAACAATCGGAATCCTAAAGAGTATTCAAGAACATGGGTCAGTTGTCTGATGTCTCCCCTTGAATTCTTTTGCTTATGGGACGAAATCTATGGGACGGAATCCTACAGCCCTTCGGTCAAACGTATTATCATCACTTCTTCACTCTCAGCCATAGGCGCAGGACTTACCGAATCGGACTGGAACCAAGCTGTCGTAGACTACGTCACCGCTCACGGCGCGAACGCTCGCCCTGACGCGAAATACGCTGCCTCCAAGGCTCTTGCAGAACGCGCGACTTGGGACTTTGTCGAGGAAAATCAGGGAAAGTTGGGATTCGACGTCGTCACCGTTTGCCCGTCATGGGTGGGTGTGTCTCCTTTCTAAATGACGAGCAGTAATGTAAATACCTGTTGGCAGATCTGGGGACCGATGATTCACGAAGGCACGGACGCCTCGTCCATCAACGGTTCTATCAAGTACATGCTCAGTGCCGTCCACCCGGACCATGCAAAGACGGGCGAAAGCCTCACCTCAAAGGATGACCACTATATCGATGTCCGCGATGCGGCCGACATCCATGTTGCCCTTCTCTCAGCTGCGGACGCTGGGAACCAGAGGTTCATCGCTGCTGCAGGTGGGTCCCTGGGTCTTCACCATACGTTTCTTTGAACTAATGATGTATAGGCCCGTATACGTGGCAAGATATTTACGATGCCCTCAACGATGCGCCTGCATACCCCAACGTCCCAGCGGGAGTTCCTGGCGCCACGAAAGACAAACAGCTGCAGACAGCGAGCTCGGAGAAGTTGCTCAAGGTACTGGCAAAGTCTCATGACGAACTCTACCGGCCTTTCAGAATGACAGTCAGGGAGACTATGGAGAGCGCATTATCCCGAAATTGGGTTTTCACCGGTGAATACTGAAAGACCTTTGTGTAATAAATGAAACTGTCAATTGGAATTTGATGTTGACGGGGTGGACAAGCTGGTGCATGGTGCGTTGCAAATTTCCATAGCATCGCATGAGTGAGTTTAGGGGATTGGAGCATATGGAATAGATTCACTAGTATTGGATCACCTTGCGTGCCAGGTAGATGTCGACTCAGGAAATGGGACCTTTCTCCGGACGAACTTCATGGCCTCGGTAAAAGAGTTTGGGTCCACACAAGCTCTGGATATGGGGGGTATGGAGAAAACAAACGGGAAAGTTAACTGCAGTCAAGCTGTCGAGATATAGAACGCCAGCATGGCTCATTGCCGAGTCCTCACTCTGAACCAGAGCCAATCACAAGAGCCAATCAAGCAGTTATGTTTGAGAACTCAACAACGACGGCGTAGTGGATATTGCACGGTGATTTCCGGGATCGATGAACACCGAGCTCTCTTGCTTCGCTGCATGGGCATCACCATCCACAGCAGCGGGCTTTGGTGGCGGGACAACAGGGGAGTGGGTGTCGGGACTTAGACTTTCAACTGGTAGACGCGTCTGTCAATACCAGGATGCGACGCGTGTGGAGTCGACGAAAGGGAAGGGACGACCTTCGTCAGGCCTTCCACAAAGGTGTTGGCTAAACTTGGCTACGGGTAGGTTACTTAAGCGTTCTCACAAGGACACGTGAGGTTGAAGGCCTGACGCAGAGATCTAGAGGCTAGTTCACGACTCACAAACCGGGAAGAGAAAGCTAAAAAGCCCCATACATTACCAGGGCATCATATCGTACACTCTAACAACAAAGGGTAAACTACAACAGTAAGCCGCCGACAGCTCAGAAAGGCCGAATCACGCCTAATCGTCCTCGACGTCATATGTGACCTCGACCTCAAACCAAGCAACACACGTGCCCTTTTGATACACCGAAACCGTCCATCTGCCTTCCTCCTCGGGCGACACGCCAAAGAAATTCACCCCACTAAACTGCAACCACTCGGGAAAGTCGCAATCGTCGTCGTCGAGGTCAGCTTGGAACTCGCCGTCGGGTTCTACATCGACGGTGAACGGAATTTCAAACGTGAATTGGACACCTGGATGAATACGAACGTGTTGGAGGTGGACTGTTTCTCCCTGTTTCGGGGGAGGGGGCGGTTCATCCGAGTCCGTGGTGGAATAATCGTGGCTGTATTCTCCACCAGATGAATGCCCAGACGTGGATACTTGAGGCGAAGCGTCATCGTTAGGAGTGCCCTTGACGGAGACATCCTGGGTTGCATCCTCCCCAATTGGCAACGCTTCTTCAGTGTCATCCTCAATGCCACAGACCATCACATCCTCTCCACCTCTCTCAGGGGTGTCTAGCAAGCCGCTCGATTGGAGATCGGCAAGCTCGTCGCAGGTATTCGAAATCACAACGGTATGGAACGAATGTCCGTCGACCGGTGTTATCGAATCCGTAGCCCTTCGTTCGAAACCAAATGGAACCAGTCGAGGCCGAGACAATTCGGAGTCTAGGGTAGGATTAGGCGATCGAGGCGGTTCTACGATATTACCACTGGCCATGCCAACAACTTGTCGAGAAGTGCTGACACTAGTGAGTATCGCACTTTCGATGATCGCATTTCTCACCGTATCCGATGACGTATAGGAAAACCCTCCAGAGCCAATACCGTCGGCATCACCCAATGATCGACCAGTACCAACGTCACTACGGCGCCGAACGGTGATCGAGTCCAGTGATAGCCGTGATCCACTCCCGGTATTCACGCTATTGAACCCTTGCTTGAGCTTGGGAGATTTGATCACCTTTCCGGATGTCCACACGTAATTCGGCTCCTCAGCCCAGGACGTTCGGTCAACCACCCCCTCGATCATCTCACTACTGTCACTCGTTGGGGGCAAGACTTGCGCACCCCCAGTATCCGCTTCAACCATAGCAGTCGGCACCTGGACTGTGCTTGGAACTACGAGAGACGTCGCACGGGGTCGAGCACAGGATAAAGGAACCAAGGACCACTCTGGAGCGGGAGTATCGACCTGATGGGCTGCAGGCGGCGAGACGGGTGAGGCGAGAGGTGATGGGATATGGATCGATGTTCGAGGAACGGGCAGTGGCATAGTGGGCGACACGCCGGGAGATAAACTTGCTCGTTCACCTGTCCGAGACGACCGAACCGACGGTGCTTGGGACGTCCTGTGATCACCTTTCACGCGCGAAGTCAGTAAACGAACCGTCTGGAACATGCTGGACTTTGTGGAAGCAGACCCAACCGCCGTTGACGTTTCTGACAGGTGTGTAGAAGAGCGCACGGCATATCCTTTAACACCCGAGTAGGTGTCCTCAAAGGCGATCTCGGTATTGAGGGGGCTGCTGTTCGCCTTCTCTCCTTGCACGATGCCACCTTCCGGTGCGTCGCCGTTAGCGTTCGTAGACCCCTTCCTGCGCCGCGCCAACCAGGACACAAGTAACGAGCAGGCCAGTATGACGAGGACGACGAGTACAATGGTCACGGCGATGACGACAGCCTTACGTTTCGATGATTTGGATCCCTGAGCCTCCGTAAGGGTACTCTGCGGAGCGAGGCTGATGGGCAATGACATCGACGATGTCGCATTGGTCTCGGGGATGGTAGCGTAAAAGCGGACAGTGACAGACTGATAGTCGAGATAACTTGGAACCGTGCCGACGAGCGTATTGTTCGGGTTAAAGGTGGCCCAAGAAGATGCTACGGGAGGATCGAAAGAAGCACGAAGCGACAAGCTTCCAGCCTTTGTGGGGTTTGTCAGATAATGGCCAACGGGTATGAATAATCTGCTCGAGGGAGGAGCAAAGATTGCGGGAATGAGGGCATTGGTGAATGCGGAAGGATAGGCCTGCACCGTCAGGTTAGATGCAAACGTCAAGTTACCGGAAGCGACCTTCATGGAGATGGGAAGCACGAGGGAAGGCCCATGTAAAAGGCTGGACGGCGGGGTTCCGGATAACTGGCCAGTGGTGTTAGAATAGGTCAGCCAGGGTGCAGCCTCGAGATCAACGTTGAGGTGATCGACATCCTGATACTTTAACACCTTCCCATCAAGATACAAACCAATCAAGTCGAAAGAATGAAAGTCAACAATGAATGGCTCGTTCACGGTCACGTTGATCGGAAGGAGAGGTGCTTCTTGGGTTAACCGCGCCTTGGAAACGTCTGGTACCCCGGAAGCGCCGTCTTCAGAATGCTGGGCCAATATCGTAGCGCCCGCGTTGGGCGAGGTATCAACCACAAACGAAAACGAGGCTTCGACGGCCGAAAACCCTTCGTATCCGGCGCCATGCAGTGTGATGTCGAATCGGGTGGTCTCGTTCGGACCGCGGATCTTGGGTGTAACACCGTCGAAAGTCATCGAGTTGGAGCTGAACACCAACCATAGTGGAAGAGGACTGCCATCGGTCAAGGTGGGAGTATAGTAGATCTTGCGGCCACTCGGCGCTTTGAACGTGTCCCAACGCAACCCAACGCTGAACGACCAAGCTTGAGGTACTTTAACCGCTGGCAACGCCCCAGAGTCGCCTGTAGCAGGAATCACTTCGGCAGATGAAATAGAGGGGTTGTTCGGGACGAATTGTTCAGAAAGTGGGTGAGAGACAACCGGGACGTCGTCATCATTCGATACCACAAGCCTGAACGAATCCGTCGTTTCCGCCTCGCCAAAGGCGGATGCAAACACGTCGATTCTTGTCGAACCTATATTATTGGAGCCAGGCGTACCCGAAAATGTTCGTGACAAGGAGTCGAAAACGAGCCAAGATGGTGCAGAGGACAACCGATACGAGAGAGACCCGTCTTGGCTGGTATTACGATCGTTAACAAAGGTATGAGTATTGAATGTCCAGTTGTACGGTTGCGAGACGAATGCGATCCTTGGTGCTTGGGATTGCAAAGGGAGGTTCAGTGAAGCGGCGTGGACGGCGAGTGGGCTGGCAATGAAGAGTAAAAGGAGGGTGAAGATTATTATGAGGGCAGGTCTACAACTCGTCGTAGAACCCGCCATAATGTACGCAGATCGTTCGTGGGCTCCGGCAGCGTGCTGCTGCGAGAGCGGGTGAGGTAGGAGATGATGAACAGAGTGGGCTTTGACGTCGCAGTTCTGGTCTGGACTTAGAGATGGCCGGGGTCCTCAAAAGACGCGTCGAACTCGAAATGTCGGGGTCGGGTCAGTTTGATCTGGGACCAACAGACTCGACGCGGTCCAAAAAAGGAACAAAATAAATATATGGCATGGCTAAGTGTCAAATTTGGGTGAGACCACGGTTTGGAGGATCAGGCTGAACATCGGATTGGGGAGTTCAACGCCAACACGGCAGTCAGGTCACATGTATTAGAGCACCTATCCACCTGATCCTTCGCAAAAATAGTCAACGGTGCAGACCTTTGCCGGAGGGACTTTGCGGAGGACAGCCGCAGACGTCCAGACGAGACGAGTCTCGAATAATCTACGACGCTTAGTAGCACGCAAGAAAATTAGAATCCAAAGCAAAGCGCGTAGGATACGAGTATAAAACTACAAAGTACAACAACAGACGAAATGCCAGAAAACAAAGCGAGGATAAATACGAGAGCCCGAATGTCTACTTGGCAGCGCCAGCGGAGAACTTCGTCACGCTCTAGAAGAGAAACGATGCGTAAGAATTATGGAATGGCCAAAGCGGGTGAGGCGACTGACCTTGGTACCCTCGGAGATGGCGTGCTTGGAAAGTTCACCAGGCAAAATGAGACGGACAGCGGTTTGGATTTCCCGAGAAGAGATGGTAGACTTCTTGGAGTATTGGGCAAGTCGTGAAGCTTCACCAGCGATACGCTCGAAGACTAGAAGAGATTCCAATCAGGACTGGGTTGATGGCCGAAACAAGATCACTTACTGTCGTTCACGAAGGAGTTGAGGATGGCCATAGCCTTGTTGGAGATACCGGTGTCGGGGTGGACCTGCTTAAGGACTAGAGAAAATGTAAGGACTGGCAAATACTGAAGGCAGGAGGCGCTTACCCTTGTAGATGTAGGTGGAGTAAGTCTCCTTGCGAACTCTCTTACGCTTCTTCTTGTCACCGTCAGCAACAGGAGCGGCAGTTTTCTTGCCAGCGGCGGAAGAAGTTTTCTTGGCTTTGGAGTCGGTGCTCTTGACTGGAGCCTATGCCAGAATGCCATCAGTACTCAATTAGTGAAAGAGAGTAAAGAAGGATTTACCTTGCCAGCGGTAGAAGCGGGCTTGTCAACTTTGCTTGCGGGGGCCATTGGAAACGACGATGGGAGATTGGAGAGTAGGACTTGTTAGTTTGAGAGGTGGGGCGCTAGAGTGCTTGGTTGGAGGGAGTGAAGCAGTCCTGACGCGGTTATGTATTCGCGCGAGCAGCACAACAAACACGACGGGGGTTCCCACCATCCTCACGTGACTGGACCGTTCATTCGAGCAGATCCCCCAGATGGAGGATGGCTCATCACCATCGACGGCCGCAACCACTCTTGGATCACACGTTAGAACAAGGCCATGACATCTTGCCTGAAGTTTGACTTACATTTCCATTTCCAACTGTAGGGGGCCAAAGTGTAGCTCAGCAGCTACATCGTCAGGTTCTGCCTGGGTGATTCTTGCACGCGTTCAGTCCATCGTGATCCACTCTTCTAGCCTTTTCTACTAGGTTGTCCCCAACTTTGGCTCAGCTTCGCTGCGAGAATACATGCACGTGAGCCGTGTTATGCTGTCGGAACGCGCAGTGTCGGAGTAGAACGCGCACGAATCCCTACTGAACAAACAAACTGCCGAACGTATAAGAGCCGTCTCCACCGTCCACCTTCTACCTCACGAACGACCTCAATCCCCCCGTCTGATACTCTCGTCCCTCTGATCCATTCACCTTCACCTCTCACCCAAACCACTCAACTACTCAACCATGTCCGGAAAAGGAGGCAAAGCTGGCGGCAAGTCTGGTGGAAAGGCTGGTGCTGCTGATACCAAAGGTGCTTCTCGCTCTGCAAAGGCTGGACTTCAGTGAGTCGGGTTCGTCTGCTATATTGAATTGTGGGCTGACCTCGGTGGCGTGTAGATTCCCTGTCGGCCGTATCCATCGGTTGTTGAAGAAGGGTAACTACGCTCAACGTGTTGGCTCCGGTGCCCCTGGTATGTCTTCCAAGTGGTTACCGGTTTGCCATTTACTGACCAGAATCATTTAGTCTATCTTGCTGCCGTCTTGGAATACCTTGCCGCCGAAATCCTTGAGCTTGCTGGTACGTCTTGCACCATGTGGTTAACCCTAGACCAAATCTGAATCTCGTTTCCTTTTAAGGTAACGCTGCTCGTGATAACAAGAAAGCCCGTATCGTCCCTCGCCATCTTCAGTTGGCCATCAAGAACGATGAAGAGTGAGTTGTATTTCTGACCAAGGGCTCCCACGACCTCCGATCTAATGTACGGTCTCGCTTATAGGTTGAACAAGCTCCTTGGCCACGTCATCATCAGCCAGGGTGGTGTTGTGCCCTTCATTCAACCCCAATTGCTACCCAGCAAAACCGCTAAGAAGGGTGACCCAAGCCAGGAAGTGTAGATATTCATTGCTTAGATTTGTCTTGTTTTGCGTTCTTTCCCCTACTTATCTGCTTGCTCGCTGTCTGTACTTTTATCGTCCTATTGTACGCATTTGTGGCCCTTTCGGTGTGAGCTTCGAATCTACCACATTGCCATCACAACTCCTGTTCATCTCGGGGAGTTGTCTTCTGCTATTTGGGAATGGATTTGAATTGAGATCATGTGCGATTATCCTGTCCACATTGGTGATATTCCGGTCCGTCTGCGTGTTCGAGCCGCCGACGAGGTAATCCATTGAAGAGTAAAGACATTGGGGTCTGCTCATCGGTTTGTTAAGCTAGTAGCTGCTATGATTCGCAACAAGTGCAAAATGATCGTCAATAAGTCCGGATCCACGTTGGGTGGACCGATCCAGGGTCTGGGTGTTGAGTTATTTGCAAAAATGTGTTACTCAATCCAAGCTAAATTCTTCTCCGAAGATCCCCTGCAGACGGAAACAACTTGTACTAGCAATCAAAAGTCGTTGCGTCCTTATCCGGCGTAGGATATCTCCATGTCACCCATTTTAGTAAACAGAACGATATTGTGTCATGTGATAACCGTGAGACCGGACTGTGGCGGCTGGCGCGAGACACGTGATGCGACATTTGTTGTTTTGGTGTTGCAAAAGCGTACAAATAGCGTTCGTACTGCGTCTCTTTCCCTTCAGTTCACCCACTCTTCCCCTCTTACAACCAGCTTCTCCTCTCACCAACCTCTCAACCCTCAATCTCAATGGCTCGCACCAAGCAAACCGCCCGGTATGTCTTCTCTTCGCACACGGCGATGTCGTATTCTTACACGTGTCTACAGCAAATCTACCGGTGGCAAGGCCCCACGCAAACAACTTGCCTCCAAGTCTAACAAGGCTGCCAAAAAGACTCTTGTATGTTTCCTTCCTACGCGTTGATCCCACCTTTTTGCTTACCGTCGTTGTCTAGCAAACTACTGGTGGTGTTAAGAAGCCTCATCGCTTCCGACCTGGTACCGTTGCCCTCCGTGAAATCCGCAAATACCAGAAGTCCACCGAACTCCTCATCCGAAAACTCCCCTTCCAACGCTTGGTCCGTGAAATTGCTCAGGACTTCAAGACCGATCTCCGCTTCCAATCCTCCGCCGTCATGGCTTTACAAGAAGCCGCTGAGGCTTACCGTGAGTGTCTGCAGCTCACATTCTCTGACCAATTTGTTGACGCTTGCCTCCAGTCGTCTCCCTCTTTGAAGATACTAACTTGGCTGCCATCCACGCCAAGCGTGTCACTATCCAACCCAAGGACCTTGCTCTTGCCCGGAGATTGAGGGGCGAGCGTACTTGAGTATCCATTTCTCTTGGTCTCTCTGTATCTCTTTGTTTGCCGTTGTCGGTTTTGATCGCGTTGTACTCTTATACATTTATTGGCACTCTTGACCCATTACCCACTCAGTTGCTCGTGTGACGACGTATTTTGCTCTATCGACGCATCAAATCGGGGATCTAGCGTCTAGGTTGTTATCTGCGAATAGTCATGAAATGGTCTATGATTGCGAGCAGTGGGAACGGGTGCGGCAACCTTGTTTGTCATGCACGTGATTCGACGTTCTCTTGTGCGTCCACCACCTCCCGACCCCAAACACTAGTTCGAACCAGCTCCGACCGCGGGCAGAATGGCAAGTCAAAGACAACCCCAAACGTTTGGTAGCCGTCCGATATCAACATTGGGCCTGCCGTCGTCACTTGTCGCGTCGCTCGTTCAAGCTAGCTACCAATATGTTGATGACCTTGCCGGAACGTCGGAAAACGAGCTTGTGGAAGGCAAGTTACGAGTTTCTCTACCTTTTGGGTTCTACTGACCTTAGTCGAGTCAGAGCTGCGCTTGAAAGAACCTCTTCCGCCGGCGCTGTTGGTGCACCTCCCTGGTTCGTCACAACCGCCCGCTTACAGAGCACCTCAAGATACCTCTATACCGGCATCCCAACTTCTTTCTCAGTCACTCGAAGCAAATTTAAAGCAGGCGTCTTTACGTACCGCCCCAGCGTCCGTGCTCCTAACAAAACCTCAAACCTATGCCACCCCATGCACCCAAATCAACAAGTTGTTGTACTCCGCTTCGCCATCTTTGCAGACGGGTGGCTCAGGTGACATTTCTCCACACGAAGGAGGGTTACGGTCCTTGCACGTATTGGAAATTTGTGGGCCTCCGGGCTCGGGCAAAGCGTGTCTCGCGTTAGAGTTCCTTCGTACTGCTGTGGGGCGAGGAGAACACGTTTTGATAGTCGGTACGTCCAATTTTTGGGTTGTTTGCCTGGCCAGGCTTACATCAGGGCGAGCGCAGATCCCCAATCTGCCCTCACTTCCGGACGCGTTTACGAAGCGCTGAATTCGGACGACAATATCTCCTCTACGAATCTTGATGGCGTGGATCACCCATCGACTCGAGTCTTCCGGATGCCTTTGCCGTCACTGGCACATCTAATTGCATTTACAGATACCCTTCTAAAATACCTGGAAGATAATAGCAAGGTATGTTTCGGCTGGGAGAGCAACACACTACGTTCAGACGATATCTCTTACCATCATCAATCTCCCCTAGATAAAGCTCCTCGTTTTCTCTACGCTCTCATTCTTATTCCAACCAACCGGGCATTATACCCCCACCGCCTCGGATCGAACTCGAATACTCAGCAACATGAAGCAGACGCTGACACGAGCCTGTTTAGAAAGCGGGGTTACAGTGAGCCATCCAATGACGTTGACCATATTTTGAAATATATTATTGACGAGGACGACAAGGTTATAATAACGAACCAGACGGTGACGAAGATTATGAGGCCCAGCCCTGATGCCACAGAAGTTGGGGAGAAGGAACGCGGTGTCTTGGTGCCCTTCTTGGGTACGTTACCCCTGCTGTGGCCTACATCTTGGCATTGACTCGAGAGCCGCAGGGGACAGCTTATTTACCGCATCGCGCTCTTATCGTCTCCTTCTTTCCCGGGGTGACTTTGGTATCAGGTACTTTTCCTTCCTTCCGGAGATGGTTTCCATCTGACACCGCCCATCGTCGAAGGCGTGCGTACCTGCTGTCATCCCCTGCTCTGGCGAATGCACGACAGCGCCCTGTAGCATCCAAAACCGGCTCATCTACGGAAACGGAGCTCAAGCTAGGTGAGAACACAAGCGGAAGAGAGGCTATTTTCACGATCGACGTATGTTTTCGCTGTTCGCTCCCTCACTCCACGTCTAATGACGTGACCCCAGGTGAAAGGCCGTATAAGGGACCCTCCAACGGAGGATCACTAAGGACCGGAAGATGACGTTTACTTATCCTTCCACGAGCACCGAAAGAAGCCGCGGATTATCTAACTGTCATGTGTCCTTGAACCTGTCGTTGACGACACCACCACTCCGACACCCGGCGACGTGTCTTCCGTGTTCCAAAGCATCCACCGCCATTATTAGCAACTTCGCCCACGCTATTCCCAGCAGCGGCGTACTTTTGACATGCCTTTCGCTCAGTGTCGGGGAATCCTTTCGGCAATTTCCCAAGACATCATCTCATATTTCGTCACACAATCTCCCGATTCGTCCCTCGCTGTTTCACCAGGAATTCTCGCAGATTTGATGCCGACCTGAGAAGCAGCTCAACTCACATGGCGCGGCGCGCTGAATCTTACACAGGACATGCGTGTGGGAAGGCCAGCTGCTCCCGCCCTCCATATGCACTTTCATCGACATTCATCCCACTTCCCTTCCCTTCCCTCCCCCCTGTTCCACACCTCGTTGACGTCGTTC
Source organism: Tulasnella sp. 403 (assembly GCA_019632305.1). NCBI lineage: Eukaryota > Fungi > Basidiomycota > Agaricomycetes > Cantharellales > Tulasnellaceae > Tulasnella > Tulasnella sp. 403. Next base: position 12,607 of record WSTW01000033.1, on the reverse strand, counting down.
ACACATACGTCCTCGGTCTCACCACACCCAGTGTGACTCCGCGCTCTTTTGCTACGTCGCCTTTTTGCAAGTCCCCTCCCCCCTGGAGTTCCTAAGAGCAATGCACGGGCAAACGACGGGGTCGGTGCTGATAGTCACCATCGTCTTCACTTTGTTCGCATTTGTGCGAGCGCTCCCGCCACCGACTCCTGTGACAACGACTCCGACTATGGTTTCGACCTCGGCTGGTTTCACTCCCTCCTTCATTTGTTTGAGACATCGAGCCCAGACAGGGGCTGCTATCCTCGTAATGAACTTTCTTATACCTGCTGTGAGGTAGTGACCGACCTTCCCTTTCCCCTTTAGGCATCAACGAACGGAACAGCTGTTACCGGCTTGGAGCTGACAGATACAAGTACGTACCCGCCCCTTCTATTGGAGCAAGCAGCTAAGTCATCCCACCCTTCAGACAATGTAGCTACGCTTTCCCCAAACGGCTTCGTGGGTGCCTGGACGTTCGACAATGGTGGCGTAGGCGCATGGGATTATTGCACTTACAAATACTTGAACATCGAAGATGGTCCCCAATCTTACAAACCTCTGTAAGTAAGCGAGGTGCTCACGCTGCTTCCGGCGACTCACAAGCCGGTCATTTCCGTCAGCACCTGGTCATTCACGCAAAAGACGAAACATTGGGTCGCTGCATATGGGAAGGAACTTAGAGCTGCTGCATCGGGAAACGTCACGGCGTCATCGTTGTTCTTGGCGTGCCGGAAGAAGACATCCACTGTCAAAGGTCCTCCAGAATGGGACTTATACCTCCAAACCGGCACCGATCTTCCACTGTCTATCTGTGCCCAGACGAAGTTGTTCATTACCAACTCGTTTTCTACATGATGGGCATCGTTCACTCTACTTTCTGGCGCTTTGACCTTCGTTCTTCCATATTCTATCAACACGCGTTGTACAAGCTCGTGAATGACATGATTAGCTCAACAAAACGTGCGTAGATACAGACCACTATAGTACAAAGAATGGGCTATCATAGGGAGCGACAGATTATCAGCCGTGAGAGTGAATGATGAAACCCTGAGGAAAGGTAAAATCGTGCATGCATCAAAGAACACTTCGAGGTTCCACGGCCTGTCTGACTACCGCCAAGAAGTCGTCTGCAGACCTCCCAGTGTTTCCTGGTTGGTTCTTCCACAGGTAATACAGCCCCCGGATGGTATCTTCCAATGCGGCGTTGGTCGATACGGTAACCTGCGTCGGTGACGGGGTAGCAACGGCTTCAGGAGATGACGACTCCTCCGACTGCTTCGCCTCCGGTTCAACGTGCAGGCCCAAGCCGTCTCGCGATGGGTGATGGCCATGTGCGAATGCATCATCAAAGCCTCTCCCAAACCCATCGTCCCCAAACTCGTCCTCCACAGTCCCTGAGAGATACGCGTCCGGTCTCGCAACAGCCGTCGGCTCGTATTCGAGAACCCCAGCATGCTCTTCTACCTGTTGCTCGTGCTCAGGCGACAGTATGGGCCGTCCGTATTCGTCGAGCTCAGGCTTTCGACCGTTGGGTAAGCGTGGTGAGGGGGCGGTGGAGTCGGCGGTGCCGTGTACCGAGGAATATTGCGCCCAATATGAGTCTTCTTCGGCATCAGTGCGAGTCGGTGGTGCGTCGAGTGAAAGGGTGGTGTCGACTGTAGATTCAGCGGATGCGGTCGAGATTGGAGAGTGTGTGATGGTGATCAAGGGTGGGGAGGCGGGCTTGGTAGTGGTTGGCGTCACCTCTGCCTTGGGGGGCAAGACATCGGGGAGAAAGGTGATGGGTGATCTGGGTGCTACTGCTGGTGATGGCAGAGCTGATGAGTCTGCGATTTCGAGGATATCAGTATACGAAAAGATCTGTGGAAGGTCCGTGTGGGGCAGGGAAGACAAGGCCTCACCATAACCACGCCAAAACTCAGTCGCTTCAAAGTCGTCGACTTCAGAATACATGGTTTGATGGCGTGTGCAAGGATATGCGAGTTCGGAAGAATGAGAGGGGAGTTGACAGTGGGAGGGGGTGGTTGGCTGGGCAAGGAATGTTGTGTGCAGAAATAGGGGTCTTGAGCGCGTATGTAATCAAACTCACCTGACACGCCCCTCGCGCGTTCGTCCATCCCTGCTTTACCCGAGGAGCCCATACGTGCTTCCAATTCGAATCATTCATGCCCCAAGGAACCCGATCTCAAGCTGCAGAGTTCTCCAAGCGTCCAACGCTTCTCAATCGGACGCAGAGGCGAAAACAGCAAGAACATTCTGCAATATACAACGATAGCTAAGTAAACGACGAATGAAAACAGGATAAAACGGGGAGAAAGGTACAGCCGGCTTTTGGGTAAGTGGTGCAGAGCAGCATGGAACAGACCGGTTAAGCTTTCACATAAGCCGTTGCAGCACGGGAGATCAGGTGCAGCACCCGTTTTGCCCGCACCGGATCGTCATCCAAGCTGACGGTTCCCTGGGCCATTTTCCACAAATAAGCGAAATCGGCTTGGGCAACGAGCGGGAGCGTCGATGTTTGCTTTGCTGCTAGCTTCTTTTGGAAGTGCGCCGCAAAGTCCGTGGAAACCACCTCGGCACGATCGACGACACTCGCAGGAACACCTGCCAAGCTAGCGACGTGGGTACCAAACGAGGAACTTGCGATCCCTTCCGTAAGCTTGTACAAGAAAACGAGCTTAAAGAAGTATGGTCAAAGCGTGGACATAGGAGTGGATCGAACGCCACATACTTCTTTCTTTGTGTCATCCACTGCAGTCTTCATGTGCATGTTTCGGATGTTCGGATGGTACTGGAAGTCCTGCGTCAAACTGGAATAGTGGGTCGCGAACAGGGAAAGTCCCAAGGTATGCGTCGCCAGTTGGTGCAACACGGCCTACATGACGGACATCAGCAAAAACATCCTATGCCTTGTAACAAGATCTACTCACTCCTGCAATGGCCATCCCATCCTAGAAACGCAAAGGGCGGTCAGCATAATGTCACGCGACACAGGAGTTGAAATCTCACAAAGGTCGAAGTCCCTCGCCCAAGTTCTACGAACATCCGTCAATCGAGGCTTCTTTTCTAAAAAGAAAAAAATTACTCACCATCTAGAATGATCAACGACTTCGGTGTCGCCTCTCTCAAAATCTTGCATCTTTTGGGTGTCGTCCAGTCAGCGACCAACAGATCACCCACAAGCGTAAGCACTCACGCCTCGTCCATCTCAACTCGGAATGTCGAAGCGTTAGAGAACATGTTATCGTATGCTCCCATGCGAGTGAGGATCTTGTCAATAGGGGATATTCTTGATAGACGAGATCAGACCATCCATCCGGTTACGGCGTGACAAGCAAAGCTACCCACCTAGCACTTTTAGCAGGAACATGCATGCCCATTTGGGCCATAATAACACCAGCAGCCGTCATCCTCATCATCGTGGATTTACCAGCCATATTCGCCCCAGTCAACAACATGATTCCCTCTGTCCCACCACCCATACGGACATCATTCGGGATAAATTCGGTCTTTAAGCCCAAAGCGGGATGCCGCAACTCGACAAAATCGACAAACGCCTCGCCCGACTCTACCAATTCAGGACGGCAGGACGGTTTATCGAGTGCGGATGACGCTTTGGCAAGACTGAACAGACAATCCAACTATCAAACGAGATATATCAGAACATCCGTGGTCCCGAAGCTGTTCCCTCCTTACCTCCGCAGTCACTCTCACAGCTTTGAGCCATACATCGCGATCTTCATCGAACTGGGCGTAAAGAGTGGACTTGAAACTTCGAATGGCGGCATTCCGCGTCTCCTGAGCTTCCTTATAGCGTCGGATCATACCGTTCAACTCGGGGACACTCCACCTGGTCACGGCCTGTCGATGAAAGTTTAGACAAAACGCTACACGTCGGTCCAATCGCTCGACTTACCTTCGTTCCCGAGGCTTTCGCCCACTCCTTCGGGATATTCTTCTGAGAAGCAGGAGCTTGAACAAGGTAGATTTCCTTAGTACCAATGGACGAATGCCAATACTCCAATTTCGCCCTAACAGGGAATCGTTAGAACCCTCACTCGAACGCCGCTACCTGAACTCGCCCTGTCTTCTTCATAAGTTTCTTCAGCGCCTGGTCGAGCTCTTCTTTGACTTCGGTAATCTCATCCTCTACTTGGTCATATGCTTCGTCTTTCCCTCGTCGAGGAACGAGTTGATCGTCTGGTACATATGGTTAGAGTCGTCATCTGCTTTAGGCAGGTCACACACCTTTCTCCTTGGGTTCCTCAAACAGCTCTCTCGTATTCTTCACGTAAGGGAGAAGATCTGGGGCTGAACGCAAGAGCCCTGGAATGCTCTTGGACTCGAAGTTCTCGGCTTCATGTTCCAGACTCTTCAACCCCTTACTCAAATGCTCGAACGCCTATCGGTTATATCAATGAATATTCCCTGGAACCATCAAAATAGACAAACGCACTCGCAATACTTTCAAGAAGTCGTGGGTTTTGCAAGAACCGGCGTGGATCCTGGACACGATACGTTCGAGGTCGGGCAAACCCTTCGCCAATTTGGTAAACTCGGTCTCAGCTTGCTGATGATTTATAAGATCGTCCACTGCATCAAGACGCTCGTTGATCGCCTGGACGTCCCTAAGTGGCATGCACAACCAGATGCGGAAGAGCCGCTTGCCGAAGGGCGTTACACAGCGGCAAAGCAGCTTGAGGATTGAACCTTCGTCTGTCCCTGAAGAATAATAGTGTTTCAACCAACTCATACAAGCGATGTAGCTTAGGTGAGGCAAACCTTCGCTATTTTGCAACACTTCTATGTGCGAAAGTGTTTGGCCATCCAAAACAAGACCTTTGCCTTGTTTCATAGGATCGTATATGTTGAAGTTCTTCTGGCTTAGCAGGTCTTTGTCGATATTTAGCTGCCGTAGATACCTTTGAAGTGCGTATTGAGAACTAATCCAAAACAGCTCATTGTGGCAACTCACCAAATCATTTCGCCAAGAGCCTCGATCGCGGGACGATTATCAAACACCTTTTTGATGCCGTCTGGAATACCACTTTGTGCGTAGTTGTCGTCATCCATTGCGCTGTCATCCGGAGGGAAGAACTCTTCCAACGCCGTCAGTGTCTTGTCATAGGGCAGGCTTTCCGATTCCCTCAATGCTGTCCACAAGCAAGCACCGGGAAGAATGTTCTTCAACAAACGAACAGTTGCAACACTCAAGTTGCCCTGAAAAACATCTCAATTGTAGTCGCGAAGACGGGTAACGACGCACGACGCACCTTGGTATAGACGAGTTCCTTAGGTTGTAACTGTCTCATAACCGTTTCGAGCTTCGTACGACACACGTCGTCAACAAATCCACAAAGATTGAACTCTCCTGTCGCTGCATCGAGTATGCAGATCCCAAATTCGTCCGAAGCGTCGAATTCCTAATCAACGTCGCGTCAAGCCTTGTAGCAGATGGCAAGAGAACAACGACATACCCGTATCGCGACGCAGTGTCCGGCCTGATCATCGGTCAACATGTGTCCCTCGACCAAGGTTCCCGCCGTCAAGACTTTTGTAAGCTCCCTTCGGACAATCTTGTCTCCGGAGGCCTTGGATTTCGCGCCACCCTTTTCAGAAGCAAGACGCATTTCCGCACCCAGAGAGGTTTCGGCCTGTTCAACCTTTGCGACTTTGTAACCCTTCGCAAGGAACTTGCTGGCCCACAGCTCGAAGGATGATTCGGGGACGCCAACCATCTTCATTTTGACCTACACCGGCAAAGTTATTTTTAGGAACGGACAATGTACCAGCGGGCGTGGTGGTGTATTCGTCTTACCCTATCGGTCAGCTTTAAGTCAAACAGCTGATGTCCCAGCGCAGCATCGTTCTCGTATAGCTCGTAAAACTTTCCCTTCTGGAAGAACAGGATCGTATCATAATACTTTTGTTTGATTTCCCAGAACTGGCAAGATGGAAAGGTAAGTGGGTGTAGAAGGCAGTATGAAAACCTCTGGACGCACCTGCTTCTCGAAGGGCGTGAACTTCGCCCAGGCGCTTTTAGGGACGTGTAACGTGCGGGGATTATATTTAGGATGGTCGACCGCGTAGCCATCCGCCTGGATAGGAATCATGTCAAGTCAATGCACAAGTCGGGGAGTTTAGGACGCACATCTTTGATATCACGTAGGAACGAATAGCACTCTTCTGAGGCTTGCTTATCTTCTTTTGTCGCTTTTGCGCGACGCTCGGCTTCAGTGAGGAACAAGTTTGACCCTGAAGTCGATGCACCCGCGGGACGCGTAGGAGGACGAGTTGGCTGTGGGGAGCGAAGTGAGCCGATGTATGTGGCAGAGCTCGATAGATAATCATGATGTACCTTGCTCGACTTGGCCTTCTTCTTGGTCGCGATTTCTTCACCCGAGTCGTCGTCGACGTCTATGGTCGACGCAGAACTAGACATCGACGATTTTCTACTCCGAGGTGGCGGGGCATCCTCTTCCTCCAAGTCGGATGGAACGATGAAGTCGTCATCCTCGGGGGAAGCGGCAGACGTTCGTCGCTTTTTCAATGTACGCGCCCCTACAGGGTCCAGCGGAAATGAGAACGGTGAACAAGGGCGATTTCATTCCACCACGTACCTCGAGAAGGCGCAGATGAAGCTTCACTGGGAGGCATACTGCTGTTTGTCTTCCTTTCTGGTTTTCTGAACTGAGAGAGCTTCAAGCTGAAGGCTTCCAGGTCGACCTCGGGTTCACTGTCATCATCTGGTACAATAAGCTTCCTCTTCAGCGATTTCTAAGCACATAACGCGAGATATCAGGTTACCCGCACTAAATCTATCAAGAACTAATGACGATACTCACCCTCTTAGTGACAACACTGTCACTTTCGTCGTCATCCATATCAACGTCTATCGTTTCGGCCACTTTGCTCGAAGAAGACTTGGCAGCGGATGACGAAGAACTCTGAACAGTCGAAGACGAGCCCTTTACACGTTTATTATCTGGAGTGGACGCGACATCGCGCGTCGTCTCGGGGGCAACCGTTGAACTCGACGCGCTTGATTTCAATGAGGACTGGCCCTTCGTGGATGCTTTTGCGGACGTAGCAGCGGACGGTTTCGGGAAGAAGCTGGCAAGAGTCTTCTGTTTGAGATTACTGTCCTTGGGAGGCATGTCAAGGATGAGGAGGTAGCAAGCAAAAGGTCAAGTTGGTAGCAAAACGAACGAATTAACGGGCGAATCGAAGCTAGGAACCTTTGCTCACGTGATCCGAGCCCAGACCCCAGCACAGCTCACGCCGGAACTCGCCAGAGGGATGTCTTCGTCAGACTAACAGAGTGACGGGTTAATAGATTAGATGGTGCGGTTATCGGCGTTCACGGCTTGCACACACCCTCGAGTCATTCACAAGTGCAATATTTCCCCACCTATCCCCACTCCCGGGTCCTACCAGAATGGATTACACCTTAGATACCATCCAAGATGCTCAGCTCCTATACGACGATGTGTCCCGTGACGGCGAAGATGAGTATATAGCCTACGGAGATAACATCAAGCTGTGGGTGCCCCCGAAGGCAAGTTGTGCTATTTGTTCGATCTACCGCAATAGCCCTCACTATTTACCAAACTTAGGAAGGAAAGGTGAGAGGACACCGATCAACATCATTAAGACTAGACTCAAGCCTCTCGCAGGCGATAACGCTACTAGCTGATCAATTGTTTTCGCCTGCGTTACTTCTCGCCGAGGCCATCGAAACAGGAAAAATCACCTTGGAAGGTCGGACCGTTTTAGAACTTGGTGCCGGTACAGCACTCCCCTCCCTGGTCGCTGCTGCGAAAGGCCCAGACGGTCCTTCCCTCGTCACCATCACGGACTATCCCGATCCCCTGATATTGGAAAACTTGAGGAAGAACGTTGAAGGGAACCGACCATTTTTGTGCAAGACGTGTTGTGTGGAGTGTACGGGGTATGGGTGGGGATCCGATCCGTCATCCTTGCTGTGAGTTGATTTAGTGTGGTCTTTTGCAGTGGCCAACAATCACTCGTCAGGGAATTATTACCTGCAGGGAACAGGACCGGGTATGACGTCCTTATTCTATCCGACCTCCTTCACTTTCGGTCGTCCCACGATGACTTGGTCAATTCTATTTCGAAGTTGTCGCAAAGGGCACCAAGTTCCCGTATATACGTCGCTGCTGGCAAATACACCCATCCAGAGGTGGGTGACCAGTGCAAACCATACCCAAGCCTAGGATTGAGTTCCGCCGATAGGTGTGCAAGAATTTCTTACACCAGACACGGCAATCAGGCATCGAGTGGATCCAAGGTGAAAACGATGGCATTTGGCGGGGTGAATCAAAGGTTGGAACCTGGTCAACCGAAGATCTCGGCACGAGGAAATCAAACGTAGATTGGTGGATTGGTAGTTGGGAGACACAGGATTCAGCTTAAGGCTCGCATGGCAAGAGGCATACTCCGAGAAATGTGGACGTAACGAAGGCGAAATTCTACAATCACTCTTGAGAGCCATGTGGAGAAACCGTTGCTTAGTGTCACCCGTATTGTATTGCGGGTATCGGGTCTGCCCGAATTTCGGAGAGGGGAACCTTTGCATCTGCTTCGGGGTCAATTTCACCAATCAATATGCTGTGCGGAAGTCGGGTCAGGAAACTACAAGAGCTCTGGTTAACGACATTGACGTACATGGAGTCTCCCTTCACGAGATAAAGCCCCAAAGGCAATTCTTCTACCCCCTGGTCCGCGCTGTACACCCGTTCGGTGGTATCTGAGAGGATAATGTTCGACTTCGCGTCAAATCCAGCCAGACTTCCCTGACGTGATGTAGATTTTGTTATAAACAATCAGTTCAAAGGTAGGTTTGTAATAGCGTACATACGACTAGTGAACGCCCATCTTGTAGGATGAGTAGAACCCGACCTAGCTAATCGGTCAGTTCAGGCCGAATGCTATATAACGATAACATACGATTCACATATCCCTGAAGGACTGACATTACTCCTTAACGTGATTTACGTCCAGGAAGCAACAGCGGGAGGTCAGGCAGGGAAGGGTGGCTACTCCAGTCCAGATCGAATTCTCCGCGCTACACCACGGCAACTTCGCACGTGACCTGCCGAAAAGGGCGGACGAAGAACTAAAGGTTGGCACTCGCCCCGTTCAAGCTTAATATTTATTTCGCGCCTTTTGGCGGGCGGAGTATGCACCTCATAGTTTCACAAAGTTGTCAGTGTTGCTTTGGTACACAAGCCGCTCCCTGGAATCTGGCCCCGAAAGACGAGTAATGGGACCTCATGCAGCTCAACGGAACGGTAACATTGGGTTATAACAAGTGTGGATCTTGATCTATATTAGCCGTCAAGAGCTCGTCCTCGCGCCATCCTTAACTTCGCGGCTGGCATCGACAGCTCCCTTCAACGACGCCCCACCAACAGGAATACCAGCCAACTTGCCCCGGAGGGCCTCATACTTCCGTCGCTGAAATAGAGACACAGAAGGGCTGATCTTCTCCATCGCCCGTTCAAAATCTTGGAGACCAACATCAACAGCCTTGTCACCCGACATGGCATGAACGGCACTTTCGCCTTCGTCTTCGTCGAAGTCTAGTCCTTCTAGGCGTCGCCTCAATGCTCCTACTGCCGCCTCGCGCACGAAACTGGCTAGGTCGGCACCGCTATACCCCTCTGCTTTGCCGCTTCGCAATAGGTTTTCAACACGTCGGAAGACTGTCCCGTCAAATCCACCTTGTATCGGAATCTGTTTCTGTGATTTGTTTGGGTTTTTGCCTCGCCTTCCTGCTCCAACAAGTGTGCGGAAGATGTCGACTCGTTCCTCGGCATTCGGCAGGTCCACGTATAGAAGTTTGTCCAACCGTCCTGGACGGCACATTGCAGGATCAATCATGTCGGGTCTGTTCGTCGCTCCGATGATGTACACCGAAGTTCCTCTTGATTCCAGTCCGTCGAGTTCTGTTAGCAATGTGTTGACAACTCGACTCGATGCCTCTGACTGTGTTTGCAGTCAGCAAAGGTGTAAGAGAGGTTGCGGGAAAACGCACCAGGCTATCATCTCGTCGAGGTACCAAGGCATCCAACTCATCAAAGAAGATGATGCATGGCGACGATGCTCGAGCTCTCGCAAATACCTGCCGTACCGCCCGTTCGCTTTCTCCGACGTACTGTAAATGAGTGTCATTCCCAGCGTCACTGATGAACCTTATCGGCTTGCCTTGTTCAGTAATTCGGGGCCCTTGACGCTAATGAAGTTTGCGCGACTCTGGTTCGCAACAGCTTTAGCCAGCAATGTTTTCCCGCAACCTGGAGGACCCCATAAAAGAACTCCGCAGGGTCCGTTGACCCCCACCATCTTGAAAAGTTCCGGCCACCGCAAGGGCTGCACAATGGCCATATTGAGTTCATCTCTTACAGCGTCAAGTGCTCCGATATCCGCCCATGTCACGTCTGGGATCGTAGCAAAACCTTCTCGTTTGGATGAGGGTTGCACTTCTGCCAAAGCGAGCCGAAAGTCTTGAGCGGTTATCTCAAGAGGTGCAAGCTGCGTCGATGTCAATGGGTTTGGATGTGCTCGGAGGAAGTGTGCTATCGAAGTGGAAGGGAGTGCCTCTTCCGAAAGGCCAGAAAATGGGGCGTCGAGGACTGGTCGGGGCAGTGATGATGAGGTTGGAGGTACCGTTGTATCTGCCATCAGTGTATCTTCTGCAGGGTCTGGAGCTGTCGGTGTCTCCGCAGGCAGGGTGATACTGCCGTTAACGAGACCTTCGAAGATGCGCTTCACGGCAATCACACCAGCGGCTCCGGTCAACGCGGCCAAGTCAGCACCAACATAGCCGGGGGTAGCTTTCGCCAATGCACGAAGGTCAAAGTCTCCAGACAGACGGAGCTTGGCGGACTGCACGCGAAGAATTCTTCAGGAGGACGTGATGTCTGGGTACTGTTCACTAAGAACGGCGAAAGGACTTACTGTTCTCGAGCTTCTTCGTCTGGTACTCCGATGGTAATCTCGTGATCAAACCGCCCTGCCCTCCGCAAAGCAGCATCTAGAGAATCCGGACGGTTGGTCGCCCCGATCACCATCACAGGCCGATTATCTGTCTTGTCCCAGGAAAGATCTGCGTCGAGGAAGGTCAAGCAGGGCGTACACACATCTATGAATGCCTACCATCCATGCAGGTGAGAAACTGTGCCACTATTCTACGTTCCATCTCGCGCTGAGCGCTTTCACGTTTTGGGGTGATAGCGTCTATCTCATCGATGAATAACAAACACGGGGCTACCCTCTGGGAAAATTCAGCCCGATCAGTACGTTCCAAAAACGTGGTCGGTGAGAATCACCTTTGCTTCTTCAAATGTCTCTCGCAGCGTCTTCTCCGACTCGCCCGACATACCCGAGACGATTGTTGGCGCAGAGATGCTGATGAACGGCACGCCAATTTCCTGCCTCCGTCAAAGTTCAGTACGAATGAGATGACGAAGCGAGGTAAACCAAGCTCACCCCGGCTATGGCATTCGCGAGCAAGGTTTTCCCGCAGCCGGGAGGTCCGTGTAAGAGAACACCCCGCGGGGGTTGCACTCCCGTATGGAGATACACTTCTGGGTGACAAAGAGGCATTGCGACGAGTTCAAGCATCTTCTCCACGCATGGTTGAACACCTCCTAGATCAGCTAGCCGGGTCGATGGAGGAGTGTAGTCCCGAACTCCACCACCACCTGCTTTCTGTCTCTTTGGAGGTGGATCCTCCGCCAACACTTTGGTGGTGCGTGTCTTCCGCTTTCCAGGTGTTGGTACTGGATGCTCTGGGGGTTTGGGTGGTTGAACTGGCTCGCTCTCCTCGGGTATTCGCAAGGTTGCGATGGAATTCTCCAAACCTTGTTCTGGACTCGTTGTAGCGGGTTCATTCGGAGGAGTCGCTGAGGAAGGCGGAAGTGGTTTATTGAGGTTTAATCGTGTTTTGCGATGGCTCGACCATCGTCCTTGCATCGACCGGTTGAGAGTGTTAGGGGCCTGTGTCCGAAGTTCAAAACCCGGAGTACGTGCGATAACACTTTTAACACGTCATCCTCACTGATATTTCCATTTCCCTTCCTTATCCGGAAGTAATTCGGGTCTCTTGATCCAGGGTGTCGTTAGGGGTGAAAAAAATTCCGATGTCGAACTTGTGTCGAACCGAACATGCAATCTTGTTTGTATAGAGCAAACAGATCCGATTTTCCTCTCCTTTCCGCATGCCACAGAAACGACTCCAAAGTTCCCTTCCTCCTCCAAAGAAGAAGCCAAGGAAATCTTCAAATGACGACGTAAAGTCTTTAGAGCTAGCCATCACTGCTGCTGCTCATGATGGATCGTCACTGAACCCCCTGGCCGATCTCCTACGGTTAGCGACATCGAGCTCCGACGCGAAGACCACCCACGCAGCCATATATGCAATTTATCGCGTCGTAGTCACTCTTGCCCAATACAACTGGCTAAATCAACACAAAGATGACGCCGAAGAGGTTAAAGTGGTTAGAAGTTGGCTTCAAGCCAGGATCACAGAATACAGTGAATTTCTAGAAGGACTGATGAA
>WSTW01000328.1:2187-21713 GCA_019632305.1 Tulasnella sp. 403 | reverse complement strand
TCTCCTTCGAGAGTCAACGTGGCCAATTTAGGAAGGGGCCAACATTGCTTTCCATCGATGCGGGTCGGTGTGGAGAGATGATGAACGAAGGGGGCTACATTGCCCGAGAGATGTAGTGTAGTGATGGTGGAGATGTGGCTGCAGATCGTGGCGATGTCCTCCCCAGACAGGACGAATTCAGCTTGCGCTTCCGTGGTATCGTCTTCGTCAGACAGGACCGTGATATCGTCTCCATCAGACAGGACATGTCCGATTTGTGCTTCTGTGGCAACACCTTCAAACATGCCAGCAAAGGCTTCTGTTATCCATGCCAATGTGACCATCGGGGAAGAGTACTTGATCCGCACGTCGAGGGAGGGGGAATGCCCCATCAACTGTACGATATACCGGCAAGTCTGGAAGTCAAACTGCATGAGGACTTGGTCTATAGTGGCTGTGGCCATCAGGTGGCGGAGGGAGGGAATGTGATGTGAAATGACGTGACTAGGAGGTGGTGCCCCCTCAAATTCAGAGCCAAGGCGGAACTGTTTGTACTTTGATGATGGGGATATTTGGGACAGAATTGAATATGCGGTGGTCGAAGGATGGATGTCATCAAGGTCCAGAACTTCTAGGCGAGGGAGTTCAAACCGGGGAGGGAGTTCATCTGGGGTGGATGCATAGAAGTCGCACCTATGAATTCGGAGTTCGGAAAGATCAGGGCATTGCATCAGTATCGTGAGGAGGCGGCTGGTCGTCACATCGTCCGTCGGGTAGTTGAGATGTTTAAGACGGAGAATTCGGAGGCGAGACAGCAATGGGGATGTCCAACATACGGATACCCCTGATAGTTCCAACTCCTCAAGGTGTTCCGTACCTCCTCGCAACAGGTTAACGGGAGAACCCCTCCCATATTCATCCTCTACATGCAGCTTCCTCAGCTTCGGGGCAGACAGGTCACCAAGATATGCTCCTAGACAACGCATATCCTTGCCCGACATGGTGAGTTGAGCAGCTTCCCATCTGGAAACCGTGGGGAGAAGTCGTTTAAGGAAGGCTTCTGACGTTCGATAGGTATACTCTTCAAATCGCATGTCAACCCATTTCCACGACCACAAAGAAAGGGGGTGGTCCCCAGACTTGTCGATTATTTTGTCCACCATACGTGGGTCCAAATTGTTAAAAACGACGGACCAGAGGCTTGGTGCTTGATCAATGGCGGCGGCCCAACGCGGGCAGACGCCGGACAGCCTCCCCAGTGCCTTGTAGTAACCATATGGGGGGTGCCATTCGTTGACAACGCTTCTGAATATCTCAAGGAGAATTTCAACGGGGAGGCGTTGGATGAAGGATGGGCTGTTGCCGAGTCTTCGGACTTCGGAAATCCGTGACTGAATCTGCGCTTCCACACTACGAAGCGCTTCAGAGAGTAGTTTGAATTGGCGACTCAGAGCGGAAACTTCGGTGTCTGTGTCTGATATTGACCTTCCAAAGAGACGCGCCCATTAGGACATCGCTGCAACCACTCCGAGCGAACAAGACCGCCCACCATAAGTGCGCGGGGCTATCATCTCGGTTTTGAAACGCAATATCCTTTAGTATTAGGTCAATAGCGGCCGTCACAACTGCCTCTGATGCTGGCTTCATTTCGTTCATGGCGAAAGGGAAGGAAGGGTGTAGTCACTTTCGGAGGTCCCGTTTGGGTCCCATGAGGCATTCGAACGGACCGCCGATTCTCCGAAAGCAAGCCGAGCGCTGAACACGAGCAAGTACCACCAACGCAACGACGGGAAACAGCACCCAAAATAACTCAAAAAAAAATACAATGAATACCCAAAATCAACCAAGCCAAATGAAGTAACCAAAACAGAGAAATGCGTGAGTGATAATACCAACCTCTACCCTGGCAAATATAAGTGAAGGGAGTGCGTTGAAAGACCTAGTCAAATCCAAGAATGTCCCAAACCAAAGATCTCGTTAAAAAAAACCTGACAAAACCAAAATAGAAGAGGCTCGAATAAGTTAGCTATGTGTATAACGTGCGTGTATAGGAAAGAGAAAGGCCCATGGATGCCTCATGGTGGTGGTTTTGGGGTCGTCGTCACGTCGTCATCGTCACTCGCAGCTCGCTCTTGAGCCGTACTTCTCCTCCTCCCATCAGCAGCGTACAGACAGTTCTTCAGACTCGCCTCCTTCACCGGCTTCGTCAGCACCCTACCCAACGACACATTAGCGCCACAAACATAGACGACAAGGAGTGGGGGGACTTACGCATCAACACCCGCATCCAGATACTCCTGCTGATCCTCCTTCAACGCGTTCCCAGTAACGCCAACCACAAAATCCACCCTGTTCAGCTCCCTCAGCTTCTTCACCATCTCCACCCCACTCATCACAGGCATCTGGTTATCCAAGAAAATCACATCGTACTTGGGGTCCATCTCCTGCAGGTACGGCGTCTGCACCTTACGCGGCGCCGCCGGTCCCGGGTCCGAGGGATCCGTAGGAGCAAATGTAAAGGGATTCTTGGCCGTGAGGACCATATCCAACGCGGTCTTGCCGTTCCCGGCCGTCTCGACCGAACACCCGATACGCGTCAACATCCGCGACATGAGTTTCCGCGTCAAGCCGTCGTCATCGACGACTAGGATCTTCAGAGGAGGGTCGAACAACGGCGGACCAGACGGCTGGTCAGACGAAGACACCGCCGACGCGTGTTGCTGCGACGGTGGCGTCACAGGTCGCGCGTTCGCAACGGCCGCTTGCGCCCTTGCCATTGCGACAGCAGCGTCCAGTATCAAATCCGTTCCACTCTCCGTAGCAAACGGTATCCCGTACGCCGCAAAGCTTGAGTTCGACGGTGGGGGCGGTAACTGCACCTTTGGCGGGCGGGGTGTCATACCCAACGCACCGCGCGACAGCCGCCTCGAGGTTGTAGGTGATGGCGGCTGCGACACCGAAGCGTCCCCAGTAGACTCCGCACCCGGTGTACGCGCCCCTTCCGTAGACCTTTGCGCGGTGGTCGACATTGAGTTATCCGTTAACCGATGTGCCATCCGCGGAAGGAGTTCAATCTGGCCCGAATGTTCCATAAGTTGTGACATGGCTTGCGATTGAGGACTCTGCGATGGTGAAGGTAGAGATTGGTTCGTGTTTTGCGATGGCGACAACGGTTGGGTGGTAGAGAGCGGCGATTGTGGAGGGAAAGCACCGTCTTTCGGCGAAGCATCCGTCGACGACCGCAACGTCGACGGCGTAACACCCTCACCTTCAGGAGCATTGAACGCCTCAGTTGTCGCCCTGCTCAGCGAAAACGTCTGCGCAACCATCCCGTCCTTGCCGCGAAAGTCGGACATTTCCAGCACTTTGGTCCCAACGCCCATGGCAAGCTCGACCCAAAACATCGACCCATGATTTCTCTTACTCCGCACCCCCAGCCTACATAATGGAAAGCCGTCAGAACTAGGCGGTGGCAAACGCGTCACCACGTACCTCCCGCCGGAAAGCCTCACGATATGTTTCGACAACGCCAAGCCCAACCCCGTCCCCTTTCCTCCCTGGTACTTCCCCAAATCCGTCTGTACGTACGGCGAGAACAACCGATTATCAACCATATCCTTCCTCCGAATACCCACACCTGTATCTTCAATCTCGATACGGATGATAATCTGATCCGGTGGTTTATGTTCCCCGTTATGCAGACGGAGTCGGTCGGCGGATAGAGCCGTCGAGGAGGCCGTGGGTGGTGGCGAACCAGGTGATTCAACGGACTTGACTTCATCGCCGTTAGGTTCTGGGGCGACGGCAGTCGATGGCGGTGATGTTAGATGTTCATCGGCTGCCCCAAATCCAGGTAAGAGGAGCTTGGTCCTAATATGTATCTTCCCTCCAGAAGGTGTGAACTTGGCAGCATTACTAGTCAAACGAACGTGAGCTTAGGGAATAACATCCAACGCGGACGATCCCTTACCTCGCCAAGTTGGTCAACACCTGCCTCAACCGGTGTTCATCCCCGACCACAAGCCCAGACTCCTCGTCATCCTCTTTCAATTTTTGCGCAATACACTCCTCGGTTTCGCCTTTGGCGATATACAGTGCCGTGCGCGCGACAATATCGATTTGCGAGTCCAATTCCGTGAGGAGCTGAAGTCCCCGCGCGTCTGCAGCCATTTTCAGAGGGACGAGCATGCCTTTGATGACTTTATGGAACGGATAAGGCTTGGACACGGACTCAAACCGCCCCGAGTCCATCCGGTTACTAGGATGCCGCGGTGAGCTGTGGAGCTAAAAACCGAAACCACCACGCCACACTCACAAGTCCAGGACGTCATTGAGAACCTTGGACATCATGTTCAGACTCCCTTCAAGCGCGATGAACTCGATGTTCTCTCGATCGAATATCCCGGCAGCTTCCATATTCTGCACCGCAAGCACTGACATGCGCATATCGCCAACCGCACCACACGACAACGGGAGAAGACGTCAGCAAGCTAACTCCCAGACGCCAAGACAACACAAGGAACGTACGTGCAGTGTTGAGGGGCACTCGGACCTGATCGACAACAATGCGCGGATATCTCAGTCCGCAGAACCAATTAAGCTCATTAAGCTCGCAACACACTTACCTCATGGAAAATATAGCTCGAAAAGCGCTTTTTCGAGTCTGCTGCCTTGCTCTCTCTCACCTGAGCCTTTTGCGTCGCACGGTACTGGACCTACGAGGGTAGTCTGAGTAAGTCCAAAGCCGCATAGACCGACCCCGTATCCAAAAGACCAACCTTCAACCGATCACGCATCGTGTATAACCTCCTTTCTGCCGTCTCACGCTGAAAGTGGATCCATAGTATGAACGTCATGTAGAGAATGAAATTCAACAGGTTGCGAACTGGCCGAACGGAGGCGAGTTAGTTTGATCCAGCAACGATACCCGAAGACCGCAAAAACTTACTCCATGTACGTTTATCCCGGATCCTGATATGTCGTTAGGTACAAAAGGTTAGTGGCGGGCGAAAATATTCGATGCGTGAAAACAACCCACACAGAACCAATGAGTACGGCGTTCAGTACGCCGAAGATGCAACCCATCAATCGGTTCTGCCCGAGAGCGAATAGGGCAATAACAGGAAAGGCGCAGGCGTAGCTGACAAAGGCAGAGAAGCAAATGAGCGGTAAGAAGGCCTGCTGAAACGGCACGTGTCGGGATGCTACGTACTAGAAGATAGTCAAGAACTCTTTGCCGGTACAGGTAATTACTGCTTCACTTGGCTTGTAATAACCACATAGTTGTAACAATAGAAGTGCTGTGCGTTTCATGCGTCAACATACTTGTCGAAAGGCAGGCGACGTACTCACAGTAAGCACCCCACGACCATACTGAAAAGGACATAAGGCACTGATAAATCCATGGACGGTCCTTTGGCCAGTCATAAATGATCATCATTGGGACCGGGATGACCAACACAGGTGCAATCTGAACGAGAAAGCTAAGCAACAAATCGGTTTCGGAATCGCACTCTACGTACTGCCCAATAGAATATTTTGTCCGCACGAATCATACTCTCCCGAGGGATGAGTATACATATCAGGACCTGGGAAACCCATGTTAGCCCTGAACACCATGCCAAGCCACCGTTGAAAACTGGCAACAAGGTACAACGCACCCAATTGAGAACGAGAACCAAAGACCCAGCCAAAGCGAGCCCCTTGAGCTGGAAATAGGTCTCGCGTTTATACTGTGCTTCAGCAGCTTGGTCGTAGAATGTCGTAAAAAAGAAGCGGTCGAGGACGATCCACAGCCGATAGCGGAGGGCATTGATCAAACTTAGGCAGACCCATAGCCCATCGTGTTCGTGGATACTGTCGCCGTCCGTGAGATGGGTTCCATGGGTGCCACTCCCACCGCTCTTGTCGGGTGTACCACCGTGATCTGAAGGTTGGGTAACGCTCTTTGAAGCCGGGTCGATCGCAAAATGATTATCGACAACAATTTCGTTGACCTCTTCCTCGTCGTGATCCTTCTCGTTATTTCCGAGGGGAGAAGCGACCTGGGTCTCACTATTAGCGGTTCCTCCCCGCCTGGCTTCGGAACCCGCATTGGACTCTGTAATCTCGAGTAGGGATTCGGAGAGATTGCTGCCGTTGCCGAGACGTTTTTTGAACCGGGACCAGTGGACACGCATGACGTTTGGGAAGCCGTCTTCGGTGAAGGTGGTCTTTTTGCTGGTGCTTGCCGGGGCGGGGGCAGCCGTGTCCGCGGCGTTGGGCGTGCCGCTTGTTCCTGCGACGACTGGGGGAGGTAGGACATCTGCCTCACGGCGCTTTGGCCGCATCATTGGCAGCCGTGAGGATACCCGGAATGGAAACAGGATGAAGTTTGGGGTGGGTTGACGAAGCCAGCGGAGATGACGGTCGGGACTGCTTGTTGGGGCGTTTTTGGTAAGCTGTGGCGGGGGTGGGAGAGTTGAATATCCACCGGTCTATCCGCGGTCGAAATTTGAGGAAGTGACGCTGAGGGAGTCGAGGGAGGGGGTGACGGAGGACGGTACCAGGGGAGCCTCGAGGTGTGGTCCAGAGTTGGATGCCTAACTGACGGCCTTTCCCGGAGACCTTTCCCTGAGATGCCAAGGCACGAAATGTCACCCCTCCTGTCACAATACCTGAACCAAGTTCAATAATCACCACAACAAAACGTGATATTCACTATTTTACGCGTTGCGACATGTTCTAGCTCAGAGATCCCCCTGTAGGAAACCAACCCTATGATTTCCAATTGAACCGGAATGAACGAACATGGCAAGTTCGCCAAGAGAATGCCTTGAGGTAACAGCCGCAGACGTACAGGTAGGTAGAAATACAGGGATCGACGGAGTTCATCATTGGGATGTTCCCTGCAGCCCGGTTTGGGCACCTTGCTCTGCAGCGTTCGACAGCGAGTCTCGCAGTGTCCAAGGTAGCTCCACTTCTCCCGTATGGTGAAGGGATCGCGGCAACGAGTCTTCCGTCCTAGATAGAAGAGTACTTGCTTCCGACGCGGTTGGGTTGGCAATTCCGTTGGTTCGTATTGAACTGGCAACAGTATTCCGAGCTGTTGCCGTGCCGGAGAGGATGGTTCGGGTCGAGACTAGCCAGGGAATTGGTGAGCAAGTCAATCCCCAAAAATGATAGAGTTGACCTAGATAACTCACCGGAGGTGGTGATTTGTTTGGTTGCTAATCTGCTGGTGGTGCTAACGACCGGGCCTGCTGCACGAACAGTCCCAACATTCGAGGTTGTCGTTGTCTGCAACACGGTGGTTGCAAGTTCTTCTCGAACGATATTCATCATTTATGGTGAGTGTCAGTTGTCGCTAGAAGTAGAACGGACTGGATTACAAACAAACTGCCGCCGGCTCAGCTCCAGTGACGTCACAACTGCGCTCGACCCTACCTCGGAATCCGAAAACAAACCGTCTATTGCGTGCAACGCTGCATGATTCCGCAGTGAACCGGGCTCACCAACTGAGTAGTCATTGCGGGATTCTCCCTTCCTGCAACTCGCACCAAAAGGAGCAACCCACAGCCTGCAAGCGGGTTCCGACACGTGGGGGTACCGGTATACCGAAAGCCGTTCGCGAATCCGCGCACCGATCCTTGCGTTGTAGAAACCACTCCCAATGCTGGAAATCGCGGCGGCTAAAGAGGCGCATCCGTGAGGGAATTCGTGACAAACATAACACCGCGTTACATCGGGCTTATCGCTGTTGAATCCATTGAGCGGAAGTGTCCGAACTGAAGCTTGGCCCAGCACCGCCACACTCATCTGACAGGCTATATTACTCGCACATTGCTCCATCTCCTCCTCTCTCACAACATCCCCTTTCACCACACAGACATGTCCTCTACAGCCCCAACATCAGACGCGCCACCCCCATACCAGCGCGAGCAATCCAACCACGACTTGCAAGTTCCAATGACCGATGTAGCTCGGAAATCGATGGAGGATGAAGAGCGGTCGCTGCCAGAAGGCTGGCTCAGACAGTTCGATGCAAACACCCAGCACCACTTTTACGTGAGTGACTGTGATGGTCGTTGTAGTCCAGGCTAGATGAGTCTGACGATGTCGCGATCAGGTTGATACACGTGCGAAACCTCCTAGGAGTATCTGGGTGCATCCATACGACGACGAACAGTTCCAAAAAGAGCATCCAGAGTTGGTTCCTTCAATACCTTCCGGCTCTGCCGCCCCACCATCGCCGTCCGGGAAGCTGCACAAAGAACGTCCTCTGCCTGATGTCAAGACCGAGAAGACCGAGAGCGATATCGATGGTGCCTCGAGCGCAGGAGCAGGGCCATCGACAGAGGGTGCACAGAAGGCACCGGTGTCGCCGTCTACGCGTGGGTTCTTTGGCAAGCTAAAGGACAAGGCAATTGGCACCAAGGAAGAGCGAGAGGCCGAGGAGCAACGTCGAAAGGTCGAGAAGCAGCGGCGCAAGGCTGAGGAAGAGGTAAGATCGACAGGGTTTGGGAATGTGGACCAAGGTTGACATTTACGGACATCAGGAAAGAGCCCGTCAGTATATGGAGCGTCGGAAGATCCTGCTAGAAGCGCAGTACCGGCAACAGCAAATGCCAAATTACAGCAACGTCTACAACTATGGGTACAGGCCTGGAACCTACTACGCACCGCCGTCCTTCCCGTATAACCGGAGGCCGGCAGGAGGGAGCAACTACGCACCGGTCTTGGGAGTAAGTGTCTCTTGTGGAGCACAGTTTAGCGAAGTGCTGACCAACCACACTTTAACCAGGGCGTACTTGGTGGTTTGTTACTTGCAGATGCACTTGATGGTGGACTATTCGATGGAGGAGGGTTTGACGGTGGATTCTTTTAAGTGAAGCATATGGAACTATTCGATTCGCGTGATATCTTTTCCCTTTCAAATTATGCTATGTCCGTAACTTAAGCGAGCGGGTGATTTCTGTTTCTTGTGAGAGATCCGGTTACGAGAGATCTGTACGCGGTCCCAGGTGTGGTCTGCCCGATCCCGCCGGGGTTGCGCGTGCCTGTGACGTAGAACCACAAGAGTAAAGCTGGACCCTGACCGGCATTGCTCGGCACGTGTGATGTTTGACTTCTGACCGCGGACCCAATTCGAGACTGGAGCTGTTTTCTGTCCACTACCACCTTCCCTGCTGCCCGCGACGGCCAGTCCGTTTCTTAACCACGACGATCCCCTTCTTTTCAACCTCTGTCGGATCTGGCGGCCTTGCGCTTCCTCACCTCCCTCTATCTCATGCTGCCGATCAGTCGCAGCGAGAGAGGCCTTCCTCCCCCAGCAATCGCGAGCTCCTCAGGGAATAACGATATCCTAAACTCTACTCCTCCAACTAATGCTACCAACGGCAAAAAGACCACCTTCGACGATGGCTTCCCCTCTGTCCTCAGAGTCCACTGGTCACGCTTCAAGAAACGGTTGGGAAACGGAAGTGCGCTGTCCGAATCCCTCATCGAAGTGACAGAGTCCAACACTGGTTCCGAAAGCGCCGCTCGAAGAAACCCCGACCACCCCAACACCACGGATGCCCAAAATGACGACGAAGAAGTGGATGAAATTGTCGTGGACAACAACTTCTGGTCAGGTAGCGGTGGTAGCAAAAGTTTCACTCAACCATCCGAACGCGGCGGTGCCACTCCCGATAAAAGTGGTGCCAGTGGGACCCATGCCACCCACCTCACGGACGGCGATAGCGTGCACGAGCACGAAGGCTTCTCCGCGGTCGTCAATGCTTTTGAAGCGTTTGCCTACCGCCTGCGAAATGCCTTCAACCGCTTCTTTTTCACCTCGTTTTACGACCCCCCCTCCGAAGCGCAGTACCGACGGGAGACCTACTACCAGTCCAAGGGCCTCGCCTTTTGGGGATCCCTCTTTATCGTTCTCAACTGGGTATGTTGTTTATCATCGTTTGCCCCACTTTCTGATCCAACACCCGTTCATCAGATTCTCGTTTGCGCGTTGATTCAAAAGGAAAGCATGATATTACCTGACAAGATATTCTACTGGGCTGTGAGTTCGTCTAGATGCTGGTCAAGAATAGTCCCTCCGATCCGACTAATCAACCTCCACAGGTTTCGCCTTGTCTTTGTATTCCGCTACCAATACTGGTCATCTTCGACTGGCCAAGAAAGTTTCCCATCGCCTGGCAGTCATTCATGTCCATTTCCATTTGGACTTGGGCTGCCTACAGTACGTGTCTCCTGACGTCAGATCGAACAGTGATGACGATAGCTTGGCCGTCGCTTTTAGATCTGATTTTGTTAGAACTCTGTGGTTATTATGATATAACCGAGGCTGCTCTCGACTGCAACAACAAGGAGTTTGTTGGCGTTTTCTAGTAAGAAGTCTTTCTTCGCTACCCTTGCATTTGACTGACCGCTCTATACCCATGCTTTGTGTTTCACCTTATCAAATTCGTGGCGCAGCTATACGAGTGCATTTCCGGTTATCGCTCTCTTCGCCCTCGGTCAGAATCGCCTCATGGCATCGATCACTGGTCTTCTAAATGCGGTACTGATCGGTTTCGTGTGAGCACTTGTGCTTTGGCCTCTACCCGGAATCGACGTAACTTATTCATCCTGTCGCTATGCAGGATACGAAACAAGCAGACGTGGAGTGCGTTTTTTCCTTGCTCCTGCCTTGCTTCCTTTCTCACGAAGAGCTTGCCTTCTACAGTTCGTAACACGTTGAACTTCATCCTCTACACCACCTTTCTCGTCTGGATCCACTTCCAGAAGGAAAACGCGGAAAGGAGGCTTTACACCGTGCGGGATCGGCTTAAAGTCGGTTCATCTTCGACTTTACCTACCGACGTTTACTGAACGTGCGACTTTAGGTTCAGTACAGGGCGACACAACAAGCTCAGGTCAGCGAAAGCAAGGCCGCAGACTCGAAGAAGCGGTTTTCTAGCTATATCTTTCACGAGGTAGGCACTACCCTTCGTATTTCCCCGGTTCAGTAACCGAAAACCCCACCCAGGTGCGCGTCCCTCTGAATACAGCGCGTAAGTCGAATAAGCTCGGTTTTTACGTATTTGGCCTGCGCCTAATCTACCTTTCGGCGCTTAGTCTTAGCCGTGCAGAATATGGAGGCATCGGGTGTGTTTCGAAAAGACGATATCGAGTTTACTGCCCTTGAAGGGAGCTTGAACATGATGTCAAAGGTTTTGAATGACGTTCTTGATTTGTAAATCCTGCTTCCTGTTCGCAGCGTGTGCGGCGCTGACTCTGGAAATATTGCAGCAACCGAATGGACTCTGGTCGCTTTGAGTCTGTCTCGAAACCATATGCCTTCCACAAGATCATCAAGAGCATGCTTGTACCACTTCAACTGACGGCAGATGCTCGAGGCCTGCACCTGATCATTGAACTGGATCCCAAGATCGATATCGTGGCGCGAACGGCTCTGTATGAGGCGCGGGGCGAGAAGCCGGAGTGGATAAAGAAGATCTTGCTCGCGGACGATGAAGAGTCTGGTTTGGTGGTTGGTGACGAACATCGGTTGCGGCAAATTCTGACCAATCTGGCCAGGTGCGTATCCTCAGTATCCAAAGGTTATTTTGGCCTAACAGATCTCCGTTTAGCAATGCGTGCAAATTTACCCCGGCCGGGGGCAAAATTTATGTCCGGACGAAGCTTATCTTACCCGACGAAGAGGCCGGGGCACCTCCACTACCCGCAGCCGCGGCAGAAGCGATCGGGTCGAATCAAAGCAGTCACGAGAGGGCCACGGAGAAAATGGAGAATCTCGCGGAAAAGGATCTGGAGGCTGGTAATGGAAGTGACACAAGCGCTCCATCACGGCTTTCCGCTCGTCAGCTCCAGTTGCACAACAACCCTGCGCCTTTGGACCGGATGGTTATTCGTATCGAGGTGGAGGATACTGGGGTCGGTATCCGGAGGAAGGATATGATTGATAATCGGCTCTTCTCCCCGTATGTGCAAACGGATATTGGGAGATTCCAGGGAGGAAAGGGGACGGGTTTGGGTTTGGCGTTGTCGAAGCACATCGTTCGACTTTCTGGTGGAAGGTGGGCGTCCTGCTCGTATTCCCGTCACGCACGCTGACACTGCTGATTTAGATTGGGCGTGAAGAGTAAACGCAATATGGGCTCCACCTTCTGGGTAGAACTTGCTATGGGCGTCGGCAAGAAGGTATTAGAGAAGCAAGCTCTCGATGGCAAAGACGGCATGGTCGCCCAGACGTTCGAACTCAGCCCGGCGACGACGGAAGCATTCAAAGCTCCAGAGAGCGAAGGTGCAACACCTTCCACCATCCTGTCTTCGACGGACGCATCATCGCCACCCGATGGGTCTTTCTCCTCGCAACGGCAGCCGTCGAGTGCGATGCGTCAACTTATGGAACACTCGGGGCAGATCGACATCGTGCCACGAGGGCACTATAGTGGTAGCTCGGTGTTGAGCTCTCAATCTCCAACCACCCCTCCAGAAGCTGGAGATGTCAATCAGAGCGTTTCAACCGACCCATCGGCCGCGTCTTCTCCCACTCCGACGGGTTCGAAAGCGCAATCGTCCGGCCAAGTCTCGTCCGCTACCACCACTCCTGCACTTGTTACCAAACTTATCCGTCTCCCCATGCCACCACCGGAACTCTCCTTCGGCTCAGGTCCCACATCCGGACCCGACTCCGCCTCCCCGTTCACCCCTCAATACTCCGGTCCTCTGATAACACCCGCCTTTGCTGCTCCCACGTCGACCACACCCGGCACCTATCCACCGCTCAACGTCCTCGTTGTCGATGACGACGGCCTCACACGCAAACTCATGAACCGCATGCTCACGCGGATCGGGTGCACCGTCGAGACCGCCGACAATGGCAAAAATGCGCTCGACATGGTCGTCCAGGCCCGCAACCCCTTCACGTTTGCACCCCCCGACCCGTCCGACGACAAGCCCCGCAAGGTCCAGACGCCCTACATATCCGACGACGAACCCAAGTACGACGTGATCTTCTTGGACAACCAGATGCCCGTCATGAGTGGCGTGGAGATGGTGAAGAAGCTACGTGAGTTGAAGCGGCGGGATTTCGTGGTGGGTGTCACGGGGAATGCGTTGAAGGAGGACCAGCAGGAGTATCTGGAAGCGGGTGTCGATGCGTACGTCTTTTTCTTCTTTTATTGTTTGTTGGGGTGCTGATGGGTTGTACAGGGTGTTGACGAAACCCGTGAAAGAAACCAGCTTGCGAAACTTTTTGCACCTCGCGGACGAACGGCGACGTTCGGCGCGGAAACGCGATAGCTATGACGAACAGCACGATGCTAAGCCACCATAACGTCCATCTCTTCCTATACGGGCTTTGTTACGTCCTTCGACACGCATTATTATATCTCTATATCCGCATTTTTTCGCTCAATATCTGGCATCGTTGTCATCTTTTGGTCCTTTGTTTTTGTTGACATTTACTTATCGCCTCTGCTTCACTTTTACGTTTGGCGTCACAAGGTGTTTTTGTATCCTTGATATACGTGCTCTGCTCTCGCCCCTTGGTGATGTATCACCTCTCTCTTGGCTGTTATGATGAATGGCCTGTCCACTCGCTCGGTCCTAGGTATACATATGATGGAACAAAATATAGTTTTTGCTGCTGCTAGCACTGTATCCACGAGGCGTGCAATGCAAAAACGATTGGTCTTATCGTTTGGTATCGGTCTCGACGGCACCAGACTGCGTCCCGCCGCTGACCATCATCCCAAGTGACCGTTGCAGATCGACCCAATCCGACTCTCGCGGCGTCGCCATATCGCCGACGTCGTACACATAGAGCTTGCCGTCACTCGACCCGAGACCCACCCTTCGTCCCTCCTTACACTCCCAAGCGATCTTGTTGATCGCCCGTCCTGAACCAACAGGCGTAGACACGCTGGGCACCTGTGCAGGTCGTGTCGCGTCAACCACCCGCTGATGCTGACCGGGTCACAGACACGTACCTCAGTGTCCACATTCAAATTCCATATATCAAACCTCCCGGATCCATCGGCAGCACCAAAGATGGAAGGATGCACTGGGTGCCACTTTACATCATACACGTAATCATCCGCCTCTTCAAACGAGTACAGGGGCGTGATGGTATGCGCTGACGTCGATGGCTTTGCAGCACTCTTCGTTCGCCACAGTTTGACGGTCCAATCGACCGAACACGTCAAGAACAAGTCCGAAAAGTCCACCGGACCAGCTGATGGATGGAAATTGAGCCCCGTCACGGGACCCGCGTGTCCACGATAGACGTCATATTGGTTCAACCCGGCCTTTGAACCGGCGCGGTCGTAGCGGTTCGCTTGATATACGTTGCCTTCTTCTGTCCCAACCCAGAACGTTGTAGTCTCGTTTTCGGGAAAGTCGAGCGCGGTGATCGCCACTTCGTCGGTCTTGTTGTGACCTGTATGGACGAGGTCGAGCGTTTCCTATGTACCGACATTCAGCGACTCGTTTAGGAGAACCCGGATCAGCACATACCTGAGGTTGTGCCAGCATGTCGACAAGCCAGCTGCAGACCATCCCATCTGTGCTGCCAGTGATCAAGTTGTGCGCATTCTGCGTGCCGACCATCTGCATGGTATATACCGGGTGGGTGTGTCCGGCGGCGGAGAGTGGGGTTTTGAGGACGGGCAGATGCTTGGAACGGGTGTCCCAGAGTAGGATTTGGCCGGAATACGAGCCTCCAAAGACGAGGTTGGCGTGAAATGGTGAGAAAGAAACGGAAAGGACGTCGGACTACAGTGAACAGGTCACATTAGTACCGCTGGTACTTTTGTAAAGTGACAATTACCTGAGAGTGGAAGACAAATTCGGGGCGTTCTAGCATGTGGAGGTTCCAGACAGCGACGATGCCATCGGGTTCGTTCAGTGCGGCTGCGTTCTTGTTATAGGAAGCGACTGAGAGTTCGGGGTACTGGACAGCTCTTAGATATTCCTCATGACCGATGATACGACAGGGCATACCTTGGGAGACCAATCGACATCCGTAATGGACCTGTTCTTAGTTATGGTGTCGTCTGAGAAGGCACAAACCCGTTTGACGCGCTTGCCTTCAGAATCATCACTGAAAAACACACCTGAGGTCCACTGCACTGAAGCTACAGGCAAATACTCACGGTCCAGCCTCTGCACCAATCGTGTAGTCCCTGATATAGTCATAACCGTCGCTCAAGGCACGTTGGACGATCTTCGAAGACTGCTCAACGAAATCCAGGAATTCAGGTGCACCGAATATACTGGCCCTTTCTTCCTCCGTAAGATCTAAGAAGACGTGGCATTAGCAACCGATTTTCGTTAGAACAAGGGAAACGGATCGACCTCGAATTTCTTCTTCGATTTCTTTATCAAGCTGCCTGCTCTGTTCCTCCAACTCTTTCTCTCGCTGAAGACGTTCTCTCTCTGCCTCCTGCTCCTGTAGTAGCTGTTGGCGAATTTCCTCTTCAGTCGGGCCACTGGGCTCTGTGACAACCTCCGCCGTTTGAACTTCTTTATTATAAATGACGCGAGGCTTCGCAAAGAACGTCATGAGAGTCAAATAGTTCTCTGTAAACGGGTTAACCCACCTTCTGAGGTAATTCAAAAAGCTCTTGTTCAATATCAACGAGATCTGGCATAAAACGCGGGGGAAGGCTGAGCGACACGAACTGAGAACCTTCTCGTGCCGAACGAAAAGACAGATGCTTACATGTCGCCTGAGCCAGCTATCTCGGATTCAGCATCACTGGCTTTACTCCCACCCAGACTCGTTCGACCCAGGATAGGAGGAAGCGGCAAATTCGCGATAGCGGGAGAGGAAGGGCGCGACGTGGATGGAGGAGTTGCACCACCGCCAATGGCAATGTCGCTCAGCCGAGGTCCCGGAGGTCGTCCAATAAGATCGTCGACAAGGTCATCGACATCTCTCCGCGATTTTGGGACAGGTGAGGAGCTCTGCAAAGGAGATGAGTGTCTCGACGCGACGAGCAAGGAGTTGCATTCGACGTACGCCAGAAGCCTTCTTAGCATCTTCCCTAGCCTTTCTAAGCTTCCGTAACTCTTCAAGCTTTGCTTTCTTCGCCTGGATATCTGCTCTTCGGGCGTCTAGCATTGTAGAGGATGGTTGCGGTCGGCCAAGATCCCAACTGACCCTGATTCCCACTGTTCCAATGCTCTTGCTAACAGTAATTCTACCACCCTCAGGAGAACTATTAACACCCCCAAAACGCAACACCCCAACCACCGTCGAACGCTTGGATGTATTCAATGCCGTTAAATTTGTGCATCGTGTATATGCCTAGTTAGTTGCAGTACGATTGTACATCATTCCCTGACTTCCGGATTGGCCGAGAATCCTAGAGATCTATGCCCATGGACAGTTTCAGATCATCCATAAGCCTCAGCACTCTATCCTTCTCATTCTGTGAGATTATGTCACTGCCACGGTCATCCTCAGCAAACAGAGCTCTGAAGTACAGCGAAGACTCACAGGTTATCCATGAAAGCGACAATCATTTGATCCCCCCCGTCATCTATCAAGATATTTGATTTCAAGCGTGTGAAGACGATTGTAAACATCTCGCTCCAGAGTTGACTGTGCTTCTCCCTGGTAACGTTGGTGGAGACATGCGTGAGGGGAGCATATTGTCACTCTGAGAGGGAATATGCGCTCACGTTATGACCCGAGTTTTGTCGGCAACGCTATACCATTCCTCCAGGTCATATTGTGGATCCAAGTAGAAAGTCTTGCCCCTTTTAGAACTGCGGTATCTTGTCAAACGCTGCAAGGCCTCGATGGATTGTCCGACTTACAGGGCAGCTTCCTCGTTACTGGACGACCGGTATAGCGAGGAATTTCCGGGAGCTCTCGTGCTTGCAGCGGGTACGGCCCACACAAGAGTTGCGGCCCACAGGAACGCGAAATAGAGAAACAGTTTCATTGGAGACTTTGTCCTCGAGCGATAGCAGAAGGGCAGTGGGTTTATTGCATAAATTGGATCCTAACAAGTGAGGGCTTACACCCGTACGCGAGGTCTTTTACCGATAGCCGGTGCTCGCTCACCCGAGCTATATGATAGCCCCCATAACGCTCAAGTCGTTATTATTACACGGTACCGCTTGTCACCGAGCTCAATTCCTTCAAGTCATCCATAAGTCGTCGTATGTAGGTTCTTTCGGGTTCTGGTACCTTGTTGCTGGCCAACAAAAGCGCGTCAGAGCCGCCGTCCCCAGCCCTGGGGCTCCAAAACTTACATATTCCCCATGAACACAGTGATTTCTTCCTTGACAGGATCTTCATATGGATCGTCGAGCAGCAACTTGTGCTTTTGCAAGGTTTTGTGCAGCGTTTGGTGGAAAACACTACGTTTGTTCCTATAGAGGGGGCCACAAAGGTGTCGATTACTCGTGCGCCCAGTATGAAGGACCTCGTTGATCGCAAAACTTCGTCTTACGCAATACTAAGAGATTTGCTTAAAATGGTCTTCCATTGCTCAGTATCGTAAGCCGGGGAAGTCCGAAATACCCTGCCACGTTTGGTGCTGTGATTGCTTCGTCATTGTCGTGCGTACCAGAAGGATAGGACTCACAAGTGTTTAGTGCTTATTGATGATTTGAAAGGTTCAACATCCCGCTGGGAAGTGGACAAGTCATCTGACGTTGGCTGGCCTAGCACCGCAAAAGCAGCGATCCACACGAAGAGTAAAGACTTCATCGCTATTCCCATAGGGTTGAGAAGGATGAACGGTGCGGATTAAATCAGTAGCGAGTGATATGGCGAAGAACCATCTGGGAGTGAGCTAGCTATATTCGAACCCCGTTTACCGAACATTAATTTCGTTCGGAAAGCACAAGTAGGCACCAACCCTACTGCCCACAAACCGAGGGCGGAGCAGGCGACGGCAAACGGACGCCGAGGACGCGAAACTAACTAAAGCAGTCCAAGATTTCACTTCTGGCCATCTGTATCATGCCGGTGGCAAAATCAATGAGGGGTATAGAAATGGTTCACTAGCGTCTTTCGGCGAGACGGCAAGTCGTGACTATATCACGATCTTTGGACTCGACTGGATATCGTGATATGGGTGCGATTCTCCTACGGGCCTGGCCCCTCTTGAAGTTCGTCGAAATGCCAAAGAAATACTAAATGGAGAGCTTTGTCGGCGACAGGCACCTAGTTCCACGGTTCAGGTTGTCTACGGCCCTGACGTCGCGACCTAAATTTCCGACCACCACATCTCGCTCAATGTTTCGCCTCATCGCCACCCGTAATATCCGCCGCTACTGTGGGTAATGCACTAGTGTATTACATTTCTCAAGGGAATTGGCTTACAGCGACCCATTTAGCCTCAATAAGCATTTCAACATATCGCGTTCCAACACGATCGACCAGGTCCACTTTGGCCTTGTCTACATCATACGCCAACTCTAGACGTAAGCCATTTACTAGAAATGTCGGCATTATGTGTCTCAATGATTCGAATGCCGTAACGCAGGATGGGCGTCTGGGACAACTCTCGCTTCAAGTACGACTGACCCTGCGCAAGCCGAATCAATGAAAGCACTTGAAGAAGGTACACAGAAATTGGAAGAAGGTGACGTTGAAGGGGCGAAAGCATTATACAAGCGGAGCTTGGATATAAAGAGCGAGTCCTTTTGACGTTGATGTCACGATGCGATGCTGACAGTGTGTACAGGGACGCCCAGCGCGTTATTCAATTACGGTGTCACCTGTTATCATCTGAGTCAGTACTCCGCCTTCAGCTACTCTATATTCAATACTGACTGCCTTCCAAAATACCAGAGGACTTCTCAGGGGCCATTGATGCATGGAAGGAGTCCATAGAGCTCCAGCCAGACAGTCCGGACGCCCATACTAGTGCGTATATGTCTTACTTGCCGGACGTTTCACTCTAAGATGATGTTACATAGACCTGGCGAGTGCCTATATCATGATGCCCCTCTCTCGGCCAGACCTCGCACTTCAACATTTGAGGCAAGTCGTCCTAAGTATTTCATGCTGTATTTACGAACACTTATGTGACCACCGAGAGCAGGGAGGCTGCGCGACTCGCTCCCGAGGATGCTGAAATTGCCTTCAACCTGGCCGCAGTACTAGAAGCCGGTAAGCCGGACCACATCACACCTTGTAGGCTCCAAAGTCCTAATATTGATTATTGCCGTAGCTGGTCATCTGGAGGAAGCCCTGGAACAGTATAAGCGGAGTAAGGAGCACGGTGTCGAGAAAGCTGCCATGCACATGCGAAATGTAAGCGTCCCAGTCTTACTCGTCCCGTCTAAATTCTCAGATTATCCTCAGGTGAGCGCCAAGATTTTGGGAAAGAAGCTGAAGGAGGCCGCAGAGGAGGAAGCTGCGTCGGCGAAGAAGTGAAGAGCACACACTTCTGACCAACCCTTTGTATCCCAAATATACCTAGCTCTCGTGTCGCAGTTAGTGTGGACAACGAACGCGTCCGCCGGACTGGGGCAAGCTGTGCACAGGAACGCCGCAAAGACGCCGTAAGCTTCGATGTTTGAATTCCGACCAA
>WSTW01000327.1:0-21790 GCA_019632305.1 Tulasnella sp. 403 | reverse complement strand
TTTTCACTCGTTAGCTAAATACCCCTATCCTGCTCGAGCGATGGACCAAAGAGGATTTCTAAAGGGCCGTCAATGAACTCTTTCGAATCGACCTTGTGGAGGTGGCAGAGGAGATGGCTGATCTGCCTGCCACCATCATGTCCTACTTTCCTGGTGGTGTTGGTGAAGCTCATGTCCATGTTATCGTGACGTTACCACCCACCCCTATTCAACACTTTTTCGGAAATTCTGGGGGCAGGACGGGGTCCGACCAGAGAACATCCAAGGGCACGATTTTTTGGAGCCCCTTGACCAAAGTACGCCGGGTGTCGAGAGGATCATGATTCGGGACGTCTACACACCCGCATTGAAGTTCATTGAGAATCGCGCCGTAAGGAATCCACGAAGCGGAGTGATTGTTTCAGGCCACCCTGGCATAGGTATGTCCTGTTCTTGGTTGCTGTGTAGCTGAACATAACGTCTGTCAGGGAAAACACCCTTTCTCTATTACATTCTCTGTCAGCGCCTAGTGGACCGTAAACCAACACTCCAGACAGACAACAATGTGTTCTATCTGTTCAGTGACTCAGGTGTCCGAGAGCTTCCCTCGAGCCTTTCATATCTAGGGGGTATCGTCCATCCCGGAACTTGGGCCTTGGTAGACTCGAACGTCAATGTCACAATGCCCGCAGGAGCCAGCGTTCTTTCCAGTGGGGGGAAGTTCCAGGCTTTCAAGATGACGGCCGAAGTGAAGGGGTCGAATACGCATTGGAAAAAGTGCGCCGAAACGGTGGAACTCGAACTGCAACCCCGCCGCCGCGATCTTTTCCCCGACGTAAACCTCTTAGAACTGGACTCCGAAAGGTACTATGAACCGATAGCGGGCAACAATCGGACCTTCGACTCCTTGATCTATGACAGTGGCTCGGATAGTGTCGTGACCGTCTTCCAGGTCAGTCTCGCACATCCATGGTGTCAATGAGCAAGGACTCCGTGACATACAAGAGGTTCGCAAAAAGCAGGTGTCGGGCGCAAACTGCGGTACATTGTGGTTATGCCAAAGCAAGAGGAAGTCACCATCACGGTGCCGTGCGATTTTTATGAGGCATTTACCAAGGAGGAAGCGTCGTTTGAGATGTGGGGGATGGTAGTAGATGTAGGGCAGAGTAGGGTTGCAGGGGTCAAGTCAAGCGGTTGACTTTGACCGGGTCAAAGGGGTCGAGTCAAACCCTGTGAATGCCGACCTGGAAACATCGGGGGGTCAAGGGGGGTAAAGGAAAATGCGGCAAACCCTCCCGGAAAATTAGTGATACTCATGTCTGACGTTGGTCTTATGTGAACTCTCGTAAAAAATCCCTGGACACGTAAGTGGTCCAGGTCTCCCAGCCTGGTTGCGCAATTGCCCACCGTCATCCGACGAGTCCCTATACTCCGATTAAGGATACTCAGCGAATATTCAGGAGAAGATCCGGGGATGCCGAAAGCATTGTCCGGCTCCCAGAACCTGCCTGCCTCAGCCCAGAGCAGGTCGGAGAGAGAATATGAGATGCTGACCTGAGAAATTCGCGTTGCCGAAGCGTTCAGTGCATTACTCTGGTTGCGTCCGAAATGAGTCGACTTTCCGCGACGATACGCCATGGCACCTCCCAAGAACAATCCGCATATCGTACGTTGCGGCGTGTTGTAGTAAAGTGTACACGGACAAGGTTGTGTTACAATGCAGTACCAGGCGCAACCTTGGGCGGAACATTCCCGCTCATCGGTCTCTCTCTCGACCGAGGAGGCAGCGGCACAGGGGCTCTCGGTCCAGCCGGGTGAATCCCAGGACTCCTTGGCGACGACGATGACACGGTCGACGCCGCGGAGCCTCCACTGCGTGACGGCAACGACCCCAATGGCGCAGGCGATCTCACACGCTCGATAGAACGGTTTTGTATCGTCGGTACCGGTGGTGCTTGGCTTGCCAAGAAACCACTGTTGCTGGTCGCAGTACCGGGTGTAGACGCGCCGGTCGTCGCCCCTGGAGTTGTGGTTTCGTTGG
The DNA here is from genome assembly GCA_019632305.1 of Tulasnella sp. 403. Classification (NCBI taxonomy): domain Eukaryota; kingdom Fungi; phylum Basidiomycota; class Agaricomycetes; order Cantharellales; family Tulasnellaceae; genus Tulasnella; species Tulasnella sp. 403. The sequence continues at coordinate 19,770 of WSTW01000327.1, read as the reverse complement.
GCGGCGTGTCGAACGTATTGGAGGGTCGTCGGGAGATCGACGCCGATGGTGCGTCTTGGAGCGGATCTGGGGCGTCGGGTGAGGCGAGGAGGTCGTCCAAGAGGAAGGAGAAGTCGAGGCCGATGTCTTGCAGGAGCTGGGGTAGCGGTAATCAGTGTCATCCGTCGAAGGGTGGACGGTTAAAGAGGAAGACCAACGCGTTTACTCTGCAATTTGGTCACTTGAATTGATTCTTGTATTGTCTTTAGGTCGACGTCCGGACCGTATACTTGACGTCTGAACATGGTGGCGTACTGTTCGATTTGTACTTCGGCCCAGTCGACCATGCCTAATGGAGATAGATGTACTACTCCCGGTCGTGGAGAGACTTCGGTGCACGTACCCGATGCCATATCATGCTCTCTCCAACTGATCAGATACCACTCTGCGGTGTGTTTGATCCCCGTAAACGTGACCAACGCAAGTTCGCTGATGTACAACGCGATATGGCCCTCGAACCGAATCATTCTCGCGCGTTTCCTCATGAGTTCGGCTCTGGTGGTCAGGAACGCGTCTTTGGCTGCTGCTCCGGCGCCTAGACGGATGAGGTGCGAAGAGAGTTTGACGACAGATGACCGGCGGATCGATGGGTCCGAGATGGAGTGAAGGAGGTCGGAAATTAGAGTAGCTTTGAGAGGGTCTATCCGGGGTGGGAGAAGAGTGTTGGCTGGTGGCGCGGTGATTGCTTGTGCTAGGTGCAAATCGTATAGTTAACGAGATGTGCCACGCGAGGCAAAAGTGGATCACCTTGCTCAACCAGACTCACGGCTTCCTCCCATTCTCGCAGGGCTATCGCAACTGCAAGTTTGTCGACAAAGTCGCCAACCCACCGAGCATCTTTTTCTTCCTTCTTATCCCCTCCACCCAAGCCTTTTGCCTGCAGGTCCGCCAACCAATTTGGGAGTGCCGGCATCGGTTCTGCGCCAGCGGCCATTGACATCCGCTGGGTCGTTGATCAATTACATCAGGGGTAAAGATTCGGGGTCAGTCCTCATAAGATATGTGGCACCAGGACGACTCACGTCGCCGGTCCAAACGCTCCGACGCCGTTCATGTTCGCCTTCCCGTTCCTTCCGCTTTTTAGCAGCAAGCTCTTCAGCAACCTGCCGGAATAGGGCAAGGATTTTCTTTTTATCTGGAAGGTTCTCGGTGCGAAAGACGTGGGATTCCTTCCCTCGTCGGATCTTGATGACATTGGTCAACTCTGGTGTAGCTGTTCAGTGATGGTTAGCCTATGAAGACCGAGGCCGGCTTACCAACGCTGTCCTTGACATCGACCATAACAATGTCGCCTAATGGCCAGCACCTCTCTGCGACGAGCTTACCACCGCCGCCAGATCGCTTCTTGCGTTTCTTTGCCACGAGAAGTGAGTCGTCCAACAGGACGATATGGACAGCGTACTCGATCTTGTACGTTGCGGAGTTGAGTGCCCAGAGCTCACTGAACTCTGAGACAATGTGTCGACCAGGTATCGCGGGCACGAACTTGGACGAGCCTTCAATTTGCATATGGAGATCTTGCAGCTGCGACGCATAGAGAGTTCGGAGGTCGGCAACAGAGGATCGGTTTGCGCGACGACGTTCTAGATTGGGCGTGAAAAGTCAACCCCGTGCTGTTGGTAGAGTATTATGACTTCTCGTTCACCTGGCGTGGCCGTCGCGGTTGCAGAATCATCGATGGTTAAAAGTGAAGGCATGCTTTTCCATTCTGACAAGCTTTCTTTGAGCTCTAACATATCATTTTCAAGTGTGCTAATCTCCTTTGAAATGAGCACAAACTCAGCGTAACTAGAGGGGTGGGGTTAGCCAGTAGCGACGCGGAGGCCGTTAAAACACTTACTGCTTATAGACAGTCCGCTGAATATCGACGGCCGTTGCCTCTTTGGACGCCGCCAGTGACGACTTTAGTGATCGTATTTCCTCTTCAGTGGAATGGGCAAGCTTTGTCTTGAGAACTGGAAAGCAGCCGTTTCACAGCATGGATAAACCAAGCGCAAGCCCCTTTTACAGCCACTCACACGCATCTGGATCGAAATTCTCTTGCGCCAGTAGGTCAAAGTCTGATGCTTTGATCTCCTCCTTTGCGGGTTCCTCATGTATAGGATAGTCGTCACGTAGTAGTCGTTCATCGACGCGCCTGTCGGACGTCCCGCGCAACTCGCGAATGTCAGGCAAAGCTGGGACGGCTGGAGCACTGGCGGCATTCAATGGAGAGGGTGACGATATGTCGGCATAGCGCATAGACATTCGCTTCTTTATCTTGTCGCCGACCCGCGACTTTCTGGCTTCGACATTTCCTTTCAACAGTTTTCCCCTAGATTGAGCACCGCGAGATCCCGAGACATCTTTGGGGTCGGAAGCGGAGGGGCGATAAACGGAGGGGCGGCGAGTTCGAAGGGACGATTGCATGACGGCTGAACCGGTGGTGGCCAAGTGGAAGATTCCGATGCCGACTGGTAGAACGTGCCTGGATATTCCTACTTACCTCCCTCCAAGATGCAAATGATCTGAGGATGGTGTCATGGTTCAGTGACTTAGTGGCTATAGCGGCCCCCACTCGGGAATGCGGAGTCGTAACTAGCGATTCGTGTGCTGTGCGCTGGTTCGAGTCCTCTCTCTGTCGACATTTGGGTAGCCTTTCTCCACCCGTGACGTAGGTCATGGCTGGAACTGGCGTAATGAAGACTGGTTGGGCAAGGGAAGTAATTCCGCAGTCCCCTGCAGTCGCCTAAATCGTCTCAACAGATAGGAGAGTGATTTCAGTCGCGCGGTGCCACGCCGTCTCCGTAAACCTTTTTGCTTCTCAATACCCCGCCTCTCACCTGCCCGTCATATGTACGTTTCTCTGACCAGCCGACTACGGAACATATTCAACTGATATTGGATTGTCGTCTTTTTTTGAAACGCTAAAGTCAGCTGATACGCTCGTCCCAATCGATGTCGATGCGCTTATTTTTTCAGCCCAGCTTTCTCTCGCGTTCTTTCTTGAGAACCTCGTCTTTGCGTTATCCCTCCTCTGTCAGAACAATGTCTGCCCTCACTCCCGTACAAACTTCTAGTGAGTTGCTGATACTGGGTCCCCATTGCAGCGACTGACAGGCGCCATGAAATGATCGTATGGCATAGGCGCTCCGTCTGCCATCGGCCCATACTCCCAGGGTATCAAGGTTGGCAACCTTGTCTTTGCCAGCGGGTGCGTTCCCTTGGACCCCTCCACCATGGAAGTCGTCCCTGGCGGAATTGAGGAGCAAACTGTATGCGTTCGAGAGCGGTTCGGGTCGTCACTCGGGGCTAACGCAGTGAGATCTTTGAACTCAGACCCAGGCTCTCAAGAACCTGAAGGCCGTTGTCGAAGCGTCTGGTTCATCCCTCAGCAGGGTTGCCAAGACCACTGTGAGCTATACACGCTATCGTCTCGGCTTCCCTTCTCAGTGTCTGTGTATAGGTTTTCCTCAAAAACATGAATGACTTCGCTGCCATGAACAAGATCTACTCCGAGGCGTTCGGAGATCACAAACCCGCCAGATCTGCGGTAATGCTAAAAGTTCCTATGGTTGTTCGTTAGCTGACGACCCCATTCGGTTAAACAGGTTGAGGTTGCCCGTCTCCCAAAAGACGTGCTTGTCGAGGTCGAGTGCATTGCGGTGACCGACTAGGCACGCCTCTGAGCGCCACCCATGTTTAAATGTGTACATATATAGATGCGTTTACTACGCAAGAAGCGTTGGCAATGTTGCTTACCTTGTGACCGAGATGAGGGCCATCTAAATCTTGACATCGGAGGAATGTTAATCGATGAAATATCAACCGAATTCCCATATCAGCCTCGCAACAAATACTAGACCTATCACTGCTGCTAGATACGACAATTGAACAGAACGTAGTATCTCGTCGGCGTTCTTCCCACATCGAACCAATGTTCGCCCGACGCGTCAGCTTCCGCGACGCGTTGCGATTGCAATTGCGTCTACCCCCTCCGCACCCCCACTACCCTTCCCCCACGCCCTTCAAGCATGTTCCTTACACGGTCTGAGTACGGTACGTCAATCTCACCACATTCAGAACATATCCATTGATCATGCGACGATCCCTGAACAGATCGAGGCGTCAACACGTTCTCCCCAGAGGGACGGTTGTTCCAAGGTTCTGCACCCCCATGTCGAGGTCAATGGAGCTTGCTAACTCGTTGATGCAGTCGAGTATGCTATTGAGGCTATCAAGGTACGATCATCCCTTTTTGTACGGAACGGACGTTGACTGACCAACTGGCCCGCAACGCCGCGCCTCAGCTCGGTTCCACGACCGTTGGAATCAAGACCCCCAACGGCGTAGTCCTCGGCGTCGAGAAACGCGTACAATCCCCATTACTCGAGGCCTCTTCGATCGAGAAAATCATGGAAATTGACAGCCACCTAGGGTGTGCGATGAGTGGTCTCACTGCAGACGCCCGAACCATGATCGACCACGCCCGAGTGACTTCACAAAGCCACGCGTTTACGTATAATGAGAAGATCAAAGTGGAGAGTGTAACCCAGGCTGTTTGTGATTTGGCGTTGAGGTTCGGAGAGAGTATGGACAATGAGGATGCCATGATGGTAAGCCTCCTTTTCTGTGCGTTCAATACTAGGGAACGACCATTTAATGGATATACTTTTCCTAATGTAGAGCCGACCGTTCGGCGTGGCGCTATTGATCGCAGGGGTCGACGAACTAGGGCCCCAACTGTATGCAACCCAGGTCCTGGACATCACACCGACCACGCCTGTCTGACCTCATTCCCACTTTCTAGGTATCACACTGACCCATCAGGGACGTTTGTCCGCTACGAAGCCAAGGCGATCGGCAGTGGCTCAGAAGCCGCTCAAGCCGAACTGCAAGACAAATACCACAAAGTACGTCCACCTAATCCGTATAGAGCATACTCTACGCCCCTTACTAAACCACGTGTGACCATCCGGCTTTGACCTTACTCACTGTTCCTGCCCAAATCTGCTACCGCGGGTCAATCAGCAAATGACTCTGCAGGAAGCGCAGGCACTGACACTGAAGGTTCTCAAAGACGTCATGGAAGAGAAGCTCGACAAGCATAACGTTCAGCTTGCCCAGGTCCGTGTATCCCAAGACCCTCACACATGCACCTACTGACCCCAAAATCTCCCGATCACGGCACTCAACCAACAAACGTTTACATTGTATATCTTGCCGATGCACCAGGTCACTCCAGAAACAGGGTTCGAGATCTTGAGCGAGGAGAAGCTACAAGCCATCATTGACGCAATGTGAAATACTCCATCATCACATACATATATTTGCTAAATAAGGTGTAATGGCAATTTCGTTCGTTGATGCGATGGGCGCTTCCTTCGCTGCTCGTCACGCCGGATTTGGCCTCCTTTCCGGACAGGACGTGATCTCCAACCTCCGGACGACGCACTGGATCATCAAGGAGCCCCGTGTCGCTGTAAAGCCGGTTCATTGCCACTCGTATCCTGGTGATGGCTCCTCAGGAGTACATCGGAACCTTTACTGTCGATCGGAAATACAGTACCCTATTCGCTGACAATACCGCAGGGACGAGCCGGTCCGTTTTCAGACTTCTCGGATTTCCCAATCCCAGCGTGATGGGATGCTGCCGTTTACGGGATGCACGCACAAAGTTGAACGCTTCTCTACCACTTTGCCCTAGTCCCACCCGCTTTCTGTGCCCATTCCTAAAGCCTTGATCATGGACGCTATTCTTCATGGAGCGCAGGGTCATGGCCCACACTATTGGGTTCACTTGCATGATATTGCCAGGAGAGAAGGGTGGTACGTCATGCCAATAGTAACGGCAATTCGTGTGGAGGAGCACCATGACGGGGGTTGGCTGGCTGAGCTTGTCGGTATGTAGGGGCAGTACCCGCTTCGCGATCTAGCTGACTTGCTCTGAGATTTGTAGTGGGCGGCAGTGCTTTCAGATCCGCGGCACACCCAAGGAAAACGGACGCGTATAACGAAGCGGCAATGCACGCCCTCCAGTACCTTGGGATCGATATTACGAACCTCAATTGAATACGTACCACTTCACACCTTCAAATACCGAGTCTTCCTATATGATACTTGAACGACCGCCCAGCTCGAGTGTAACCGCCCATAGTCTAAACGACTCTTGATTACCGGAGTTGTTCGCCAGCCCTGTACTCACGAGTCGTGTACACCTTTCGAACTGCTCTCGTACAATGTTCTTTGCGCTGAGCATCCTTCTCGTCCACTGACATCACTTTAGGCAATCCCTCCACGTGACCCACACTATAGATCTCATCCATAAGTAGCCCCCTTGGACCTCTTGTTGGCACAAAGCGTCAGCTACCACCACGTTCGGTTGTATCACTGTTGAACATTCTCCCCGACGCGACGTACCTCGACCCAGGGTGGCTTTGAGCGCCGAACCACGCAAAAACAGCCGCCAGACCTCTCCAGCATCCATACAGCAAGGCCGGACCCTGGTCGAGACATGACATAGTGAAGACGTCGTCAATACCTGACCACGACATTTTTAACCCCTTGCAACCGTGAGGTGCCCTTCTGCCGCTCATGGACCTTCTGACCACCGAGCAAGGCCAGAATTAACCCAGCCTCATGTCCACATACACGTTCAACTTGCGGCAGACCCGTACTCTTACGACACACAATTGGTACCACGTCACATTGCAAAAGCTGTATAATAAAGGGTATTCGTGGACCACCGCCCCAGCTGGCAGGGCGGGAATCTCGGTCAAATCCATTCATAAAAAGGACATACACAAAGGCCGTACGAAACAATTCTATGAGTGAATGATGGATGATTTCTGGGGGTTGGACGTTCGAGGTGAATGAACGGTGATTAGTGAGCAGAGAAGAGGTAAGGAGATACAGATGACTTGTGCGATATCAAGATAGGTTATAGACATTGACGGAAGTAGGATATGCGAGGGGCTACACCGCGTCGAGTACGCGGGAGAGAAAGGGGTAAACAGCGTAAGGGTGTGGGCTTGTTTTCTTGTGGCGGGGTCGGTGTATCATCAAGGCTGTATAATCGAACCGTGTCCTTGGTGCATTTCAAAAAAGAGAGAAGGGTTATACAGCAAGATAGGGAATGTCCGGATAGGTCACATGAACGTGCTTGACTGCCACGCTGCGAGGTCCCTGTCAGCGCGACTGCCATCGCAGGAGCATCTAAATAGGGAATCTCACCACAAGCACATAGCCTCATCACATAATGATGCAGTCCTTGTCCTTGGCTTTGAGTCCCGCTGGACCGTGATTGCCACCCGCTTGTCCAGCAGCACTTTGCATCCCTTCTCGATCACCCAGGGGCGCGCCAGGCAATGGTCCCGCTGCCGAGTTCGACTTGAGCCGTTGCTCTGCCCTCTTGTCACCTGCGTCGGCCGCCTGCTTATACCAATGCACTGCCTCTTGAGGGTCTATCACCGCTCCGATGCCGACCTAGAGCATCAAGGATTGAAATCGACGCCACATGAGAACTGACGCCACACATCAAGTCGGGCAGAAACATACCTCCGTAAAGTACCCCACGGCATACATGGCCTTTGCGAGACCTTGATCTGCGGCCTTTTTGGCCCAGAGATAGGCCTCGGTATCGGACTGCGGTAGGACTCCGGGAGAACCGACAAGGTACCATGCGGTGAGCGCGAAACAAGCATCGCGGTGATCCTGTTGCGCAGCGATATTCTAAACCAAGCAACCAATGAAACACAAGTCAGCCCAGAACAATGCGGTAAAAAGGCAGTAACGTACGTAGTAGTGTATTGAGAGAGCCGGATCCATAGGGCAGCCCATCTGGCCGTACTCATAGCACTGACCAAGCCGGTACGCACTAGGGGCATACCCCAGCTCGGAAGCCTGCGCCAACAACTCCGCAGAGTAATCCGTATCCACAAACACAACGTTGTCGATTCCCTGCTCGTGCAGGAGCGCCAACTCGTGAAGTGCATGAGGGAACTCGGGTGTAGCGTGTTCGGACGAACGCTTCAGCCACTTGACGCCTTCCCTGGGCCGTTTCGGCAGACTCAGTTCCCCATTCAACTCCGCGATCCCGAGGCGGTACATCGCACCAGGGTGTTGCAACGAACCCGCCGTGCGGTAAAACTGTATGGCCTTCGCCGAGTCGCGCCTACAACCCCAGCCGTTCTCGCAACAAATACCCGCACGGTACGCAGCATCGGCGTGTCGATGTTTCGCTGCCTGAACGAAGAGGGGGTACGCCTTGTCAAAGTCCTGCCGACCTCGGCTCGTCCCGATGCCATTAGCGTAACAATCTGCCAAGAAGTACTGGGCTTCGTGATGTCCACGATCCGCCAGCCTTTGCAACATCCGGATGGCATCCTTTACGGAGCTCTCCTTCTGCTCTCGGTCCTTCTCGATGTCGTACGTAGTGGCGTTGGGGCTGTCAGGACCGCCTTGTTGACGGAGAGCGTCCAACATCAAGACCGCAAATTGGAACTGGATCTCGGGATCGTTGGTCTTCTTTGCGTTCACCCTGTACATCTCGAGCGTCTTTTCCGCAGAGAGCAGTTGGGCAGATTTTCCAGGACGGAGATGGGAATGGTCGAAGAGCGGTGGTGGGGACGGCGGATTCGGGATGTTCTGCTGTGTCGCAGTGGAAACGCGCCGAGAGTCATTGACTGAGCGACGATACTGAGCTTGCTGTTGCTGCTGTAGCTGGTAATGAGACTGAGGTGGTTGGGGGTATGTGGAGGGTGGAGCGGGCGGGGGAGTGTCGACTTGATGTCTTGGTGTGCCGAAGAAGCCCTCGTCGTCTTCATCGCCGCCGTCGTGACCGGCGTAATATCGCGTTTCTCGGTAACCATCAGGCTGCTGCTCAGCGGATTGGCGTTTGCTCTGAGGATTGGAAGGATCGTTGTAGGGACTTGCCCGACCTGCAGGGGATGCGTCCCCGGAGCTGGGATAATGATCGGATTGTTTGGGAGACAGTTGTCGCTGGTCAAACTGCTCGTGGAGTTGTGACCCATTTGAGTTTCTAGGGGATCGGGAGTCGTACTTGGCGGTTTCTATCATTGCGCTGTCGTTGCTGGAGACAGCGGGTGAAGGGGATGGGAAGGGAAGATGGGAGGAAAGGGGGATTGTAGCGGACAAACTTGGTTGTTCATCAGCTCAGGCAACAATTCTTCACACGTTCCACTCCACACCCGCAGCAATAAGCATCATACCGACAGAGATAACAATGCAGCCGAACCAAAACGTGCAATGTGCATAAAATAAATCCTGACGTATACCATGTCCTCATCGCCTTCAGATGAATGCTTTCGGACTCTCCTCAATCGGTTGCCGACCAAACCCATTGTACTGCAGCAAGGCGTCCTGCCCAAGCTCCGGTCTCCACACTCGGTTTCTTCGTCTACTGGAGGGTGTCGTGTTGACCTCCAAGTCCAGATACTGGTACTGAGGGAAATCGGGGTACGGACTTCCGTCAAATGATGTCGTCATCTGCCCGAGCGCAAAAGGAGACGGTGAAGGCTGAGTCTGCCGCGGGGTTGGTGGCGATCGAGCCAGCTGCTGCTGTAAGGCAGCCAAGCTAGCCTCCAAGCCAGCTAACCGAGCATTCGAAGACTCTAGCTCTACCACCCTGCTTTGCAGTTGATCGGCGGCTTGTGTGGAACGCCTGGCGAGTTCTTCGACCTGGGATAGCCGTTCCTCCAAGGCGCTAACGGTCTGCCGAAGTTGCTCATTCTCGGCGGCCTGATTTGCCACGACTGCTTGCGAAGCCTCGAGGCTCTCTTGCAGACGCTTGATCTCAGTCCCATGGGCTCCTAACCTATTGTCAACGTCATCCAAGTCCTTTCGGAGCCCTTGGCCTGTGGCTTCAGAGGACTTTTGTAAATCAGACACGGCAGTGTGCAGCTCTGCCTGCGCCGATTCCACCGCCTGTAAACGGCTGGATAACAAACTTGACGTTGATGGCTCGACTTCGGCGCCAGTTCCAAGGGCTGTTGTAACCTTTTGGAGGGGTCGTGAAGATTGCGTCTTTTCTAAGGAGTCGTTCAGTGACCAGTAAATATAGTAACTCGATAGATCCTGAACTCACTTGAGGTCGGATCCGTAGCTGATTTTGTGCTAGTACCGGTGGCCTTCCCAAAGACAGCCAAGCGTCCCGCGATACCCCGGCTGACCGGGATAGTCGTGGTTGTACGCGAGGCGGCCGTGACCGATGCCTTTGTTTGCTTCGGGGCAAGCACGCCGTTCTCCTTCCCGTCCTTAACGCCAGTTGATCTCGTCGAACTGCCTATAGGTGTAGGCTTCCGCTCTGGTATCTGTGTTGGTTCTCGTCTCAAGAACTCTGCGGGTGGAGCACCATGTATCGAGCTCGGGAGATTGGGTTGGGAAAGCGATTTTCGTAATCGAACTGGACGTTGAGCCGTAGCCATTCGAATGGATCCTGTCGTTTTCTGTGTTTGCTTCAAGTCGGCCTCACTGAAAATAACAGGTCGATCAAAATGGCGCGGTGAGTACACGATGGCCAACGTACGCGAGCTGTTTAGCAAGTGCTTCCACAAGTTGCTCTGTTCGCAAGTTCGCCTTCACGTTATGGTCCTGTAGAGGTGGCGAGGGAAGGGTAGTGTTTGGATTCCAAACTCAACCAATGAACACGCTGGCCAATGGGAAAATATCAATTCCTGCCTACCTTGCAGAGTTTCTGAAGGTCCACCCGTTTCATTGAAGATAGTTCTTGTACGCTGAGAACGGCCATGGTAGCGGTGGTGTCAACAGTTCCGGTGTGAAGGAGAGGTTGGGATTGTTGACACTCGAATCCACACGAACAAGCGACGCGTCGACAACCCGAGGCACGAGGTCCCCAAAGAAGCCAAACAAACCTCCCGTCGACAATTCCCAACTACTACCAAAGTAAACTACATGGTCAATCCGTCTTTATCCAACAAGGCGAGTATGGCGTTCATGATGACATTATCCTCGGCCATATCTGCCAGGGATCCACTCTCGAGCGAGTGTCCGAGCTGCGCGTCAAGCAACCGTCTGTGGAAAAGCCGACTGAGCACAGGTACAGTCCACCAGACAAGCACCCACATACCGAAGTTGGTTGACCAAGACCCCAATCCGAGGTATCGCTTTCATCCTAATCCATGCGTCATCCCCACCAACGACCAAGCCTCCCCCCTTATGATCGACTGTGACCTGACCACCGAACAGCAAGACGCCATACATCGGCACCTTGCACAAAAGGTTAGCCACAAAATCCGACCACCAAACACAGGGTCGACATACCTCTGTAACATCCCTCAAAAACACCTTACTCGTTGACACCTTCGCAAAATACACCAAAAATGGCGACTTTTGCTGTCCCAAGACATCAAACAGCACACTCGAAGGATGCACAAACTCCCTTTCTCCCTTTTCATACAACCTATATTCCCTGGCTTCGTGTCCCCGCTCGATAGTCCCAGCCTGGACTTTGTCAAACACTTGTTTCGGCGAAGCCATCTGTACAACACGGGGCCACAGACCGCCACATATGATTGCCTTGATGAGCTTCTCATTTGTATTGTGTACGTTGAGAGTAGGGTCGGAAGGCAAGGACGAAAAGGGCACGAAACCCGTCAACGCCAACGCAGAGTGGAAATCGCGGCGTAGAGACGTCACATCTCGTACCGTAGACGTGGATATGAAGTTATTGTCCGCAAAGGCGCGTATAAGGGCTGCGTTGCTGCCTTTCAAGCGGACGAACGAATCGTACGCGCAAAGGTCTGTGAGGAGGTCGCTGTTCCCCACTGCAAATCGTTGGCAAGCACTATAATGTTAATCCCTGTAAGTGTCGATATCTCAAGAACAGCTCGTGGTGGGATTAACTAACGCTTTTGATTCGTCTCTCCGATCGTGAGAGGACACGAACAGTGGTTTAGATGACAACAACGCAGCAATGGTTAACACAGGGTCCAAACAACGAAATATTGCTCCTAGGATGAGCATCTAGCAAGGCATTCAGTCTTTCCGCGGCCGTGGGCAACAGGCATGTTCTCACCTTTGCCAGTCGTAAATCGAGCGGCAGCATAGCCTAAAAACGCCCCAGACACACCTATAAGCAGACCGTTCTTCAACGACAGATAATGAAGAACGTGCCATATAACTTCCCAAGGAAGTGATCCTGCCACGCTCATCCACAGCACCCAAATCAAGCAATGCCTTCCACGCTTCGTCCATGGCCTCGACCTTTGGTGGGTCGATCGCTTTTCCCAGGAACTCCTACCCACCCCAATGTGACAATTACCAACCACCCAAAATGGATCATGTCGAACCCACTGTACCTTGACATCCCCATCAGGCCGGGCGACTTTGACCTGCAACGCCAACCCATCCAAAGGCACCCTCAGGATTTCGGGGATAGGCCATGCAACCATCTTATCGTCCTCCTGTTGTCTCGTATAAAGCTTGTAGCACTCCCCAGCTTGCGTTCGGCCGGCCCGTCCACGGCGTTGTCGTGCCCCCGCTTTGGTCGTCCACACCTCTGTCAACGTTGATGACCCCATGGCGGTATCGTACGACGTTTGTTTGACTTTTCCTGAATCGATGACATACACGATATCAGGTATGGTGATGGACGTCTATGGGAGGGAAACGTTCAGTGTGGACCCCCGTGATGAAGGGGATGCCTGACCTCCGCGACGTTTGTAGCTACAACCACTTTCCGTTTTGCAGTATTTTCGAATACGGACTGTTGTTCATCTACACTTAGGTTGGCATGTAGAGGTAAGGCAGTGACCTGACCCCTCAACCCGGGATTGGCTTCGATGGCTTCGATGGTCGCTCGGATGTCTTGAACGCCCGAAACGAATATCAATATCGAGTCTGTAGTCTCCTTTGCGCGTGATGCGATGTATTTGACGGTTGTAGCGATGAACTACGTTGACGGTTGCCAATCAGAAGCAAGATTGTGTGGAGGGGAAGCTGGAAGACGTACCTCATAATCCAACCTATCCAACCTCGTCAGAATCTCAAGTGTCAGACTTTCTTCCTCATTAAATCCCTGCTCGAGGTACGCTCTTCTAAACTCTCGCATTTGCTCTTCCGTTCTTACTTCCCCCGTCCTCACAGGTGTAGCACGATATCCAATCAACTTTACAACATCTTCCAAATAACTATAAAATACCCCGCAATTAGCATCCAAAACGCAGAAAAAAGGGGACAGGACTCACAAATCCTTCACGGGATACGTCCTCCCTGGGATCTCAATGACCGGTACATCCTGCCCAAAATACTCTGCAAACACCTCATGATTGACCGTCGCGGACATGAGAACGACGCGGATATCCATGTTCCTTTCCAACAGTTCCTTCAGTTCCAGCACCAAGAAATCACTCTCGACGCTCCTCTCATGCACCTAATCAAAGACCACAACCAATTCAGTAACGATACAACCAATCTATCAGACTGACAACCGCACCTCATCGATAACGACATGTGTGACACCATTCAACATCCTATCCATCGCAAGTCGACGCAACGCTACACCGGTCGTAACGAACAACAACTTCGTCTGGTTGGTGGCATTCGTATTGCCGCGAATGGCATAGCCTACACTCCCATCGCCCCCTCGCTCCGTAGACACGCGCGATGCGACACCGAGGGCGGCGACACGGCGGGGCTGGGTGATGAGGATAGAAGCGCGTTTGCCCTGACCCGACAAAATCATCTCGTCCAGGAGGAATTGGGGTACTGTATTTAGTCCCCAAGAAGGCAAGCACGTTAATGGGGTTGTACGAAAGAAAGGAGGTTGGAATGGACTCACGTTGTGTTGTCTTGCCACACCCGGTCTCACCGACGACGACGACGACACGATGTTCCTTTACCGCCGCCACGATGCGCTCCCTCGTCTTCCAGGCAGGGAGATTCTTCCTCTGGCTCAGGACATCATCCAGCTTCGGATCATTCCGCATCCTGTCAAACGCCTCACGAACCTGTTGGTCCGAACGAGGGTCTGCATGACGCTTGACTTTCCTCGTTGGTTCCTTCCCTTTCGTCGCAGGTGCACCACTCTTCGTAGCTCGGCCTTCAGGAAGTTTCCCACTCGATACAGACGGAGGAGGAGGGGGCAGGAGGTACTTCATCACCTCATCAACATCCATTCCATCCTGCTGATGCCCCCCGAGCTCGTCCCAAGCACTTCTCACCATCTCTACGACCAAGAATAACACCCCTTCACCCTCTTTCAACATCCGCCTCACTTCCTCCCCCTCCTCCGTCCCTCCAAGGATCGCTCCCAACACCCTCTTTAGGACGTCCAACCGCACCAACGGCGAGACACCCTCAGCGCTCAAATACACCCCCGGCATCCTCAGAACCCCTTCCTGAGTTTGGGAAAGGGGATACGGATGCGTCGGCCCACCCAACACGGCATGTATAACGAGCTGCGTATCGGTGACGGGCACCGAAAGCATCAACGCCGCTTCATCGTACACCGCGTCCGGATACACAGACGCAATCGCATCGACTTCCTCTCGCCAAAGCATCATTTGTGTCTCCCCATCCACAGGCCCCACTATCGCGGCGTTCACACATGCACACCATGCATCGACATCGGCACCCACCAACCTCCTCCCCAGCAACTCCACCAACCGCGCCCACTCGCGGCCCACGCACTCGACCTGCATACACTCCCTCACGGCCGCTTCAGGCCACCCGCCTTCTCTCACCGCCCTCTCGCGCGTCCAACGCGTCTTCAAGTCCTCTGCGGGGTGTAGCGAGGTGATGAATCCACTCCCACGCGAGGTTTCGTGCATGCGCGGGGGGAGGTCGGATTCGGTTGTGGTTAGGAGGAGGTGTGAGAGGGCGGCGTCGAGCGGGGGCATGGCGCGTAGGGAGGTGAGGTACAGCGATCTGACAGGCGAAAGGAGAAAGGTCGTGACGCGTGCGATGGAATGGAGTCCAAAGCCAAGTGTTTGCAATTGCTTTCGGAGGGTTTCGGTGTCGATATCTGGCAGTGGGGTGTCTGCTTCGGGGTTGTCGGAAGCGGCGTTCTCCGTGGACGAATACAACGCATTCGCCTGTCGATTCGACAACGATCAACTCAACCACACACGTACATAATGAAGTATCACGACGCACCGTCTTGATAGCGCTTTCGACAACTTCCCTCAGTGCAGGGGCCATCTTCACCTCTGGCGCTCTCTCAAACGCCCTTTCGGCCACTCTCGTCTCCATCCTTTCTTCCAAACTGACACCACTCCCTTCCCCTTCCTTCCTCTCCCTCGCTTTCGCCTGCCTCTCTTCCACGAGCTTCTTCGCCGCAAATGGATCGGGCATGTACATCCACGCTTGGTGTTCCGGCGCGGCTTTATGCGCTTCAGACAGCTCTACCCAATATTTCCGCGGTTCCGGGGGAAGGACGAGGCGGAGTTGAATGTTATTGGCAAACTAACATAACAATCCAAATATTAGCCCACACAAGAATGTCAGAGCTGCTATAGACTTACACGGTATAACGCGTACGTCGCACCCCAATGTTTCGCCTAAACCAAATGCAGGATCCAACCTCAATCCCAGAAAGCCCCACGGATCAGCCTTGAAGACGCACCTGACCTCATCGACCGTCCCCTTCTCCAACGCCGGGATCGGCTCCATCCGCACCTGCTCCATCTCAGACGTCCGCTTGTTCAACCGCCGCAGCGTAACCACTGCCGTATAGGCATTCTTTCCGCTCTTTTTCTGCATTCGGAAATTAAGTCGTCAGCGTGTCGGCTGCAACGCGTGTACTTCGAGTTGGGACGTACAGTCTCGATGATGGGCTTTTCCCAGCCGTTCTTTTGACACCTAGGAGATACAGACAACAAAAAGTCTGGTTTTGTTGGAGAGTCGAGTGGATTGCACGCACCGTTCGTATAAAAGCGACAAAGGCGTCTTACTCCCGGGGGGGAACAAACTGGGCTTTCTCTCTCCTTCACCCGAGGCACCAGGAGTGGCATTGATCGTATTGGCTGCTTGCTTTCCTGCGTTCCCAGAGGCAACCTTTGACGAATTGCCCGCATTCCCAGAACGTACGATATGCGGATTCTTCTTGGGAGGTGCCATAACGCGGATGGTGTATCGTCGCAGAAAATTGACTCGTTTCGGACGTAACCGGGGTAATTCGTCGAGCGCTTCGACGACGTGAACTTCGGTCACCGTCTCCACCGGTCCGACCTGAAGCGCAGAAAGGGATATATATGTCATGAGGCCAACAATACAAGATGGTGAGTACCGTACGTGTCCAGGAATTTTTTACCAGAGTTCACATAAGACATGAGTATTACTAATCTCTCTTGACCCCCTTGACCCCCCGATGTTTCCAGGTCGGCATTCACAGGGTTTGACTCGACCCCTTTGACCCGGTCAAAGTCAACCGCTTGACTTGACCCCTGCAACCCTACTCTGCCCTACATCTACTACCATCCCCCACATCTCAAACGACGCTTCCTTCTTGGTAAATGCCTCATAAAAGTCGCACGCCACCGTGATGGTGACTTCCTGTTGCTTTGGCATAACCACAATGTACCGCAGTCGTGCGCCCGACACCTGCTTTTTGCGAACCTCGTGTATGTCGCGGAGTCCTTGCTCATTGACACCATGGATGTGCGAGACTGTGACCTGGAAGACGGTCACAACACTATCCGAGCCATTGTTATAGATCAAGGAGTCGAAGGTCTGATTGTTGCCCGCTATCGGTTCATAGTACCTCTCGGAGTCCAGTTCTAAGAGGTTTACGTCGCGGAAAAGATCGCGCCGGCGGGGTTGCAGTTTGAGTTCCACCGTTTCGGCGCACTTTTTCCAATGCGTATTCGACCCCTTCACTTCGGTCGTCATCTTGAGAGCCTGGAACTTCTCCCCACTGGAAAGAACGCTGTGTACCGCACACTTGAAGATCTGCCCGGCAAACGCTGTCGCCGTGGGATCTCAGAGGGTTGTTTGAAAAAGCTTGATGAAGGCATCCCGAAATTTACCGTCGTGTGCTTCCCAAAGAAGGCCCATTACATATCTTGAGATGATGGAGACAGACATAGTCTCGTGGCGATCCGGGACATCGAATTGCAGAGGGTTGTCCTGCAGTGAGTCGTCCTGTGGTGAAGGCTGGACCAAGAACACCTTGTGCCAGTCCTTGATGGCCATGTCGCCAACCTGTAGATCCCACACAGCTTTCCAGATGGCATGACCAGTCAGATTGTCGATAATGTTGACCAATGTCTCCTTATACTCATCCGGTTGCAAGGCGAAGTGGTATGCATCAGGAGCGGACGGACCGTAAAGGTGATAGAAGGATTGAAGTTGGTCCTCTGTCGGAACCTCTTTGGGTGGAAGGCTTTGGTATGGAAGCCTGAGGTGCCTAATCAGTGTCTCTGCCACCGTGCTCCACCAATTGCTACTCACGCTGCAAGCTCCTCAAGCGTCCAGGGTTCCATGCAGTATGTACAGATACGGTGTTGGTTTCTGGCCTTGCGCCATTCCATGCGATTGTTACAAGGGGATGCTGCAGCAATGATGAAGACCCTTCTGCAATTTAGGATGGCTGATGCGGGCCTTTTGACCTCGGTGTTTGAGTCTACCAAGGCCCAAGTTCCGGGAGAGACGATATCCCATAGACCTGTAAAGATCGAGGGAAGCTCCCGGACACCCGATTTATCGAACAGATAGAACACCGCTGGTTCGGCCTGAAAGAGTGTCGGTTTACAGTCCACTAGGCACTAATGGAGAACATAATAGGGAAAGAGTGTTTTCCCTGACAGACGTTATGTTCAGCTACACAGCAACCAAGAACAGGACATACCTATGCCAGGGTGGCCTGAAACAATCACTCCGCTTCGTGGATCACTTCTTGCGCGTTTCTCAATGAACTTCAACGTGGGTATGTAGACGGCCCGGATCATGATCCTGCTCTGGACACCTGGGATACCTTTGCCAAGGTCCAAAAAAGCGTGCCCAGAGATGTTCTCTGGTCGGACTCCGTCCTGCCCCCAGAGTTTCCGAAAAGTGGTGAATAGGGGGTTTCATCCTCTGAGAAAGTTGCCTTTCACTTCCTCGGGTTTGCTGCTATGAAAGAATTTGTCAGCAAGAAAATCTGCGTAAGTCGAGGGGAGGGATGGAAGCTCGTGAACACCAATAGGCGTGTTTGGACTCACATAGAGGATCCGCGATAAAGACGTGTACCACTTTCGCCGGCGGAGGGTCGGTCCAGCACTCCCGAACGGTGTCGATGGGGTCGAGCGGATTCTCCCCTTCTAGGTCTGCCATCGTGAGCTTCAAAGCCTCCTCGGAAGACTTGTTGATTTTCCATAGAGTCAAGTCTGGAGCGGCAATCCCGTCAAGCTCGGGGCTAAGTTCTTTTTTGATCGCCTGCTTGAGGTCGTCCACATCGTCCAAGACATCACGCATACCCTCCAGAACGCACCATAGCCGCATTTTAGGTGCTGAAATGCTGACGTCCATCGTCGAGTTGATGTATGTGAGGAGAAGTGATCTGCCGTGGTTATGCGGTGGGGTGTTCAGGCTCAAACGGTACCAAGCCGCAGCAAATACTCGGTGTAAGCGGGGCACGGATATACGCCCCGCTCTAACTCTGCACTATTCCCCCTCCAGAGGAGTGCCCCATTCTGCATGCTGATCTTATCGCTCAACACCATTTCCGCCTGTCAACCTTCTTAGGGTGAGGGGACATCGTTCTCTCCCACTTGCCGTCTGAACTACGGGATGGCACTGTACCCCAACACCATATAAGAACCATCATCACCAACTCTTCTCCCGCCAAGTTCAGTATACAAGACTGGCCTGAATACAAGTGTCTTCTAGATCGCCCTCTCGGATCGCTAACCTGACCGTTTGGCGGCATCTGAGGATTCAAAGCCTAAAGGCACAGTTCGGTTATCCTATTATGCCGCGCAAGTCGACAGGTAGAGCCATACATGCATCTCATTGGAAGATGGGAAATCCGGCGCGTCGACCGAACACCGTATACATATACACTGACTGTACGCGAGTAGGATAGGAAAAAAATCTTCCCCTCCCCTTTCGCTTGTCCGTCCCCCAATACGTTTGATCTCAAGAGTCGATTCAATAGCTCACAAGCACCTCGATAGAATCGACCAAACACCACGTAACACACTTCATTGGATGTGGGCAATCGATGGGGTCACCGACACGACACGGTGCGAGCACACAACCTAGCCTGTCTTCCCACCTCCATGCAACCGCCGCATACGCTCCAGCATGTCTAGGTCATGTCGAATCTGAAGGAACCCCCCAGCCTCTACACCGGCAGCCCACTCAACCTCGGGGCTCAAGCTCGCCGGGTACCGACTGACACCCGGCGGCCCGCTCCAGTCAAAGTCCACAAGCATCCCGCCGTACATCCCGTCGCCCCGCTTCATGGCGAGGACGTTTGGCAGCCGGAGGTCACCGAACGCGATATTCTCTGCATGGAGAAGCTTGACGGCGCGTTCGACGTCGGGCATGACACTGTTAGGAATCCCCACGAGACTTGCCAGTAACGCGTCTGAGATGTAGTCCATGACAATCATCACATACCCGTCCGGCGAGGGCGCAGCAGTCCCGTCGTATCGCAGTTGGGGTGCCAAACCTTCTCCAGCAAGGAGCTGATGCGCACGGATGCAGTAGCGCCGCGTGAACTTGACCACCACACGCTGGCCACGCTGGCATCCGCTCGTGATTGAAGCCAAGAAAACGAGTTTCGAGCCG